>JAQGBI010000575.1:0-14675 GCA_034698325.1 Sminthurinus elegans | reverse complement strand
CCTGTTATCCACAAAAGTAGAAATTTTTTTTCAATCCAACAAATACGAATTACATCTATAGTAACAATTTATTGAAAGGTCCTGTGGACGGTTGTCCACTTTATTTACCAATTCGTGTATGTAAGGATTTTTCAAATCAATACAATATAATCACAATTGGTGTGTTCAAATTGATTTTAGAAATTATTTTTTGCCTCTCATCCGCCCACAGAACGTTTTAGGAGTATTATAATTCGTCAAAATTATAATAATTTTTTTAACTATCCGGCTACAATTAAAAATAATGTTAAGTTAATCCGTGACAAAAAGGTTAAGGGCTCCTCCCTTAAAAACGAAGGCCCATTCAAACAAACGGACTTCAGATTCGAAATCAGCATGAAAAACTACGTCGGATAGGGTATATGCCAACACATAACTCGCCAAACACGTAGGTTCTTTCCCTCGTCAGTTCCTGCGAGCTTAGAAATTTCCATCATTTCATCCCTGGATTTTTTGATGGGTTCTGACGCCGCTCATAATTATAAGCAGAATCTACGCGTTCAAAATCAGTTAGCTGACAAGTGAGTTTTCAATACTGGACTTTGCATAAACAACCGATACGTAATTTTTAGCTAATTTACCTTGGCATGGTCAAAATAGGAGGTTTTTTCATGCACTCTGGATCTGCTCAAAAACTGCGTCAAGTGATATAGGTTGCAGTTCGTAACGCTCTGATCGTGTATGTTATTCCCCTCGTGAGTGTTTTTCAAATTCTATGGAGAATTTCCGTGCTTGCAAGTCAAAACAATTTCCATTTTAAAATATTTAACATTTTACATCAAGAATTTTTCCAATGTTACTAGTTTTTAACTTATGAAACCGTTCAAAACAAATTGTACTGTTTATTTATTTAGCTTGGCTGTTTTTCTTTCTGTGTCAACAGTCTTATTGTTTTTAGGTCAGTCACGAATTTTGAAAGTAGAAAAAAAGTTTCGCTCTTTACTTTTGTGTAAAACAACGCGAAACCAAATGGGAATTTTTTCTTGACGTGCGAAACAAAATTCTTGAAAAAATTCTTGCAACTATTCTAAGAATTGAAAATTTTATATTTTTATATTATCATTTTCCCTTTGCTAAAATTTAAAAACGAATTAAAAATTGATCAAAACTAAAAAATGGCGCCTTTTTTCCATTTTAAATCGTTATTGTTATTCTGCGTTCTGGGTGTTGCTCATTCTCAATCTCGCTTTAACACGGTCTTGAGGTTGAAAATGTACGAAAGAGATGAAAATACAAAAGTTGATTTGGCTCCAGTTCTTTCAAAATTGCCGTTGGCATTCATCCATCTTCAAAGAATGGAATCGGAGGAAAATTCGGGATTTTATCACTGGAATCTCCCGCGCGACGTGCCGCTAATCATTGACGATTTTTGGAAACTCGTTTATTATACCAAGAAATACGTGGAAATCGACCTGGTTTCAGCCATGGACGATGACAAACTGTCCGAGACCATGAACGTCATTTGGGGATTGAAATACACGGGTAAATTAAATTTTCAATTCGCCCGGGTCTTTTTCCCTCCAGAAACCTTTGAGCCTTTGGACAGAGAAACAAAAAAGATGATCAAGATTAAGTACGAATTGAGCGAATTCGAATTTGTGCTTGCGTGGCCACAGTCCTTCACCTATGTTCCCTGCTCACGTCTTAAGGCTCACGTCTGTCCCTTCCTTCAAAAAATCCCGGGTTACCTATTTTATTTAGTGCGGGATTATTCAAATCAACTGCACCTTCGTCATCCAAAAATCAAGTCCATCGCCGAGCACTTTGGAAATGGTGAGTTATATTACAAGTCCGATGTTCCCATTTTTATTCTGAGCGTCCGAGGTCAAAGAGGTCACAGTGAAATTGGAAATGGGTGGTACATTTGTCCAACTTCGTACATGACGCCAAGACTCACTACCCAATTTAGTTGCCCATCAAAGTCGAAATCAAAATCAAAATGGCCGCCGTCGCAGTCGCCATCTTGCTCGTGGAAAATAGTGGGCGTACTTGAACAAGCACGGAAAATATCTGAAACTCGAAAGTTGTGGATTTCCCACAATTGGGATTTTAACCGCCCATTCAAATTCCATAGAAAGTTTCTGTTGAGGAATAAAGAATGGACCAGCCTCAATCAGTTTGCCTACCACGTGCTCTATCCATGGAACGTCAGCAAAGATGGCACCACCAGAAAAGG
Organism: Sminthurinus elegans; assembly: GCA_034698325.1. Taxonomy (NCBI): domain Eukaryota; kingdom Metazoa; phylum Arthropoda; class Collembola; order Symphypleona; family Katiannidae; genus Sminthurinus; species Sminthurinus elegans. The sequence goes on along the minus strand of JAQGBI010000575.1, from coordinate 12,460 downwards.
GACTCTCGATTCCGCTTACGTCATCAATGAAAACATCCACCATGGGTCTAAACTTGATCTTCATGTGTATCAAAAACACTTGACTGGACTAGAAACCTTTGATTTTATCACCAGTGACCGCGTTTACAAGGTCAAAAACGGCCTGTCCATTTATACGGCACCGTTTCAAACCGCCCTCTGGACAACTCTCGGCTTCTCTGTTGTGTTCTCTGTAATTTCCCTTGGCATCCTCTTGGGACTGTACACACATCTTGGCTTTGAAGTTGAAGGTGAAGGTGAAACTGGCGAAGAAAGCGCCACGACTAATAACGGCCATACCAGCGCCCTCTACCGACTTTGCTGTCTAAAGCAGGAATTTAACCCTGGTCTATTTGTTGGATCACTTTTTTGGCTCCTCCGGATTTTCATTGATCAACCGGACCAAACAATCCCGTTCATATCTGGTAACACCTCCTTGAAGAAAAAGTGGTTGAAAATCTGGGGCCTTTGGCTCCTCGCTTCCGTGGTGATTTCCAACGCTTATAAAGGAATCATAAAATCCGAGTATCTGGTAAAGTATCCGTATGAGACCGGGTGGAAAAACCTGACACAGATCTGGCTCAACTCCTCTGACTTTCTCATACTCTACACCAAAATTGGTTTTGAACCATATTACGAAAGAGCAGCACAGGAAGGGCCTTTTTCACTCTCCGTCCTGTGGGACAGCGTCACAGTTTGTCCTTTTGGCCAATCCTACTTTAGGCTCAAAACTGCTTGTGCACAGAAATGCTTTCCTTTTTTACCCTATGAGGAATCCGGCTGTCAAAACGTGGAGGAATGCAATCAGCTCATAGATTTGATTCACCGATTGGAAAACAAAACATTTGCAGTGGCCCCAGATGTAATTTCCGATCTGGTGAATAAGGAAAAAATGTTTGGACTGGAGGAAAAATATCCAAAGTATTTCATGGTTTTCCATTCCAGTGAATGGGAGTATTTTTGGCAGGCCTTTAAACACAAAATGGCGGAAACCCCCTCTCTAAAATTCGCCCACAGTCACAAATCCAACGAGCAGGAAGTGGACACTTCTTTCTCAAAAACCAAGGGGATCTACGTCATCGATATCCTGTATAAATATAAATATCCCAAAGACAAAGGTCAGAGCCGGATTCACAAAAGAGCTGCTGCAATTATTCAAAGTGGCATTTATGCTTTTTGGGAGAGGTGGATTAAAATGAGGGATTTGAAAATCCAGATTAGTCCGAATTTCTATGAGGAGGAAACCCGCGGGAATTACAAACAACTTTCCTTCAAAGACAGTGACATTGATTTAGTTTTCCATGTGTTTTTACTCTGCCTTGTTGCGCCGGCTGGCGCCATTTTTCTAGAACTAATCTTTTTCCATCGTAAGTACATGATTTTAAAGTTTTGGCATTTCCAGTTGTACTGGAAACATAAAGTAGGAAAACTGATAAAGTACAGAGTTAAATTGTCCTTTAAGATTGTAACTGAATAATAGTAGCGGGGTTTTTAAACTTTGCGCTTTATTTTGTCGTTGAGTAAATTTTCGATTTTGTGCAAACACAAAAAGGCATTGATTATTGATTATGCACTGAATAAAACTTTGGATTGCAATTGCACTGATTGTTGGAATTTTGATGTACTCTTTAATTTTTTCAAAACATTTTTTTTGCTCATTTCTAGTAACTGATTTTGACCTCTGAGTGACTGCAGTCGATTAGTAGTAACTTTTACTGATTTTGTTAATAGGTTTTATTAGGACAAAGTTTTATGCATAAAAACATGAATGAATGCAGAAATTGGAATTAAAAAACGTATTTTTAATACGATGGATTCACTCATTTACTCCCACATTTGTAATTTGCATTGACTTGTGGAATTTGAATTTGAATTCTCTGCTTTTATCTCTGTTCCGCAAAAAATAGAGAATCCATGTAAATTCTAAAACTAGATTCTAGAAAATTCCATGAATTTATCATGAATTTATCACCATTAAAATTCGCATAAGAGTCACCATAAACCATAAAATCACCATATAATTGACAATACTGTGAATGTGAAACTGAGTTCTTTTGGAATTTGTATTATAACATTGTTGCTATTTTTTAGTTGATAAAGTATTGAACAAATTCTCAGGTTTTATTTAATAATGTATTTTGTAATTTAAATTTCCAATGTCCAATGTTTAATTCTGCTCTGTAAATTCTCGGCTAAATTATGAAGCAATATATGACGACTATAATATAGAATTTACGAGACGAACAATCACCATTAAAAATAGCTTTAGACTATTTAACTATGTACGTTTGATGCTGGAACCTTTTAGACCAGACTTATGTTTTTATATGGAGAAAATAGATAAATTGATTTTAACTTTAGTATTGAAACTTATGCAGATTTTGAATCTCAAATTCTTCTTATACGACTGTAAAATATCATATCAACTTTTTCCCTTCACCAGTTTTCATAAAATATGCGCTAAAAATAGGATAAGATTCATGAAAAGTACACATATAAATGCAGTAAATGATTTTGAAACTAGAAATTGGACGAAGGAATGAAATTATAGGAGATACTATATACAAATCAACTTTTGTGATTTGTACATTTATTCACACAATATATTTTTTCTTTCTTCTTCTCTTCCCTTTCAAAATCAAATCAAATTGTATAAAATTTCGATTGGTGACCAATCAAAATAGTACACATAAGAATTACGTGACGTAATCCTAATTTTAATTGATTTTTGAGTTCTTTTTGATTAGTTCATTTGTTCTTGATGACCAAAAACATGAACTTTTTCTCCAGATCAGAACTCAATGTTGACTCGTTCCCTTTCTCTCGTGAACTGTGTAGACTCAAGCATGGCCTACGATCATAATACACACAAACATGTATGTATACCAATATAAGTAAATGAAAAGTTCGTGGAGTATCAAACCACGAAATTCAAACCAAAATAGCATGCTTTTTACATAAAAGGGGCCATTTGCGACTCCTTATAAAACTAAACTAAATTGATAACAATAATTGTGTTATTTAAAAAATAAATGAAGCGTTCAATTGAGATTGAACATGCTCCTAAATTCTGGTGTGTGGATTTTGAAAATCCGTCCAGCCGTTCACAATGTAATGTGAATGTGTACCTTAGATTTTTATGTACATTTACATTGGACGTCAAAATGTTCAGTTCCCCTTAAATTGAATTGAATTGAGTTGCATTAGATTGTAAAAATGCAGAGTGGAGCTTAAGAATGTCAGAATGAACATGTGTAAAATATTGTACAAAAGAAGAGAGAGGCGGGATTTTACAACGTTTTAAAGTAAAACGATAAATCTACACATTCTCTTTGATAAACAGAGAGCAGAATGTGCACGGCAAGTCACAAGTAAATAAATGCACATTGGCGTTTGGAGTGGAAAATCAACATCAAGGTGAAGTAAAGCGATGTGTCATAAAAACCATATGCACAGAAACACAAACAGACTGAGTGAATGAAATGAGGAGAATGCTGCGATGAGCTCAGACTCGTATTTTATACGTTTTAAAAACCACCAGCAAAAGACTCTCACACACACACACACACACACAAATCCACAACACTCATGTGAAACCTGAGTAAGCTGCAAAATATCCCAGTCTAAAAGATAACGCACAGTCGAGCGTTGACTCATGTTCCTTTTCCTTCTCGAGACTAGACGTTTAAAATATTTATTTCTGTGTCGGAAACTCAAAGACAAACGCTGCATAGCAACAAAAGCAACAACAACAGACCAAAGTCCAAGCCAAATCCAACCAAACACATTTCCATCATTTTCCTCCACGTTTTACCATATTTTTGGTCAAATTTTCTGGTAAATTTGCCTTTTATTTTCAAAACTTATTACATTATTTATTACTTTTTTTCATAGCTTATTCATGTTTATTTTTTGTTTGATTTTTAACATGTGTAATAATTAATCTTTTTTTGAATTTTTCCAGATTACTCAGCTTGAAAAATGGCTCAAGTTCCAGGGTTTCTACAGCCGTACGTCGTGCCAAAATCCCATCGAGATGCCAATTTTCAAGTCGTTCCAGAATTTGATGAAAAATCTAGGGAAAAACAGAAGCAAACTCAAATTTCAACCCGAAGTCAAACTCAGCTGCAGCAGCGTCCAGCCCCAAAAGTTCAATTGAATCCAATGCCAATTTTGACAGTTCACAATTCAATTCCGAATCCAAATTCCAATCAAAACCAAGTTTTAAAATCAAATCCATTTTCAGGTCAACCTGTCACTTTTCAACAGCTCCAACGTCCGACGAAAGCAGCAACAGCGCAAGCATCAAAGCGACCGCATGCGGATTTGAACGGGGCGATTCAACCAATTTTAAATTCAACAGATTTCAAAAAGCAAAAGGCTGATTTAAATCCCACGGATGCACACAAACCATTTTCATTTTCATCAAACCAAAAGTCGCTGTTGGAGCTAGTAAAAAAAGTAGAGGCGATTTCAAAGGGTTCAATTTCAAAGGGCGGGAATCTGCCACTGCCATTTCCGTCTCCACTTCAATTCCGCCCAATTTTCATCCAAGTGGAGCGAATCACGATTAATCTGCCGCTGAAGAAATTGAGCAGCGTCAACATCCTCGCGACGAGACTGGCGAACGAGAGGAAAGTTCATCAGGCGCTTTTTGACCAGCTGGTGAAAATCGGGGATCAGTCCAACACCAAAATCAGCATCAACCAGAGGGATTTCAAAGTCTGCCTGGAGAAAATCCTCCGGAGTTTGTTCGAGCCGGAAGTCTGGAGACAAATTTCTTGGATTGGAGCTGAAGCTGAAACTGGAACTGGAAATGGGAAATTCCAATTTAGAGGATCGTCGATCCAACACGTGGCATTTCAAGCCGTTTGTTTTCACCATCCGGAGCCAAATCCAACCGACGAGGAGCTTGAAAATGCCACCGAAAATTGGATCAAAATTAATGCAAAATAATTTATAATTTTTGTAAATGCCAGAATATTTCTATCCTTTTATCCGTTTTTGTGACATCAAATTTTGTAGCAATAAAATAATTTGTGAATAATTCAAATTGATGGACTTTGTTTTCTGTACTGTCAAATTGGCCATGATCGTGGATAAATTTCAAGCCTTGAAAGCTTTTTAGAATTTACATCAATGTTTTTAAAGTGGATATTTACTTATTTACCTTCAGTTTAAAAATGAGCAGAGAAAGTATTACAAAGTCACAAGTTGGGATCCTCTCTTTTCTTACTTGAGGCTCAAAACTCCAAACTCGAGAGAATGAAAAAAAATGGAACGACAAAGGAATCTTTTTGTGCTGGACAATCTCCTTGTACAAAAAGAGCACAGAAAAGCAAGTCTCGTTGTTTTTCTTTGGGTACTTTTGACTGTAAAAATGAAAATTTTAAAAGTGGACTAAGACTGTTGTTACCCTGAGGTCAAAATCAGTCACTATTTTTTATTATCTCCGCATGATACGATTTCTTTGCTCTATCAACGGAATAGGTCTTTTGTAGCCACTTTACGCCCTGCTGATTTTTTTAAGCTCGAAAATCGACCCAACAACAAAGTTAAATGCAGAGGGAAAGATTTTTGCTCATTGTGATCATTAAACTTTCACTGCATTTACATTTTTTTCTGAGCCACTTGGGATTTTTCAAAAATTCCAAAACTTTTCACCGTGCAAATGCATACGTGCGGGCACTTGATTTTGGTTTTTTGAGTCAGGAATGTTCGTTTGGCTCCGATGTGGAGCAATATTTCTCTAAAAATGGTGTCAAACTGAAACTGAGTGCCTTTTTCGAGGTCTTCCGGATACGTTGTAAATATGGAAGCAAGTTTAGAAATTAGCTTGAATATCAAAGTAATTTTAACACAAAAATTTTTTTAGTTACGCTCAACCTTACGACAACAGTCAACGTTTGTATTGCTGCTCTTACAATTTCAACACAAAATGATTGTTTTTTCGGTTGTCAAGGTTTTTGCTTGTTATTTTCGTATAATGCACAAATCAAATCTGAATAATTTTTGCTACCGTCAATGAATTCTTTTCTGAATTCCAATCTGTAGAATAAAAATTATGAGTATTGAGCATGCTAAAACATTTTAAAGCGTTCAAGTTTATCTCTGGACTGCTGACGAATCTCTATAATGTTGAGCGAGAAATCGGCCAAAATACCCAAAGGATTTTGTGTTTTTACGCTCACTTGTCATCATATAACTTTGTTATGTTTTCTTTGATTGTGGACTTTTAATTTGTGTCATTCTCCTTCGGCGTCTCAGTTCTCATCTCCACAATTCTTGTCTTATCTTTTGTGTGTTTTGTATTTTCCATGCCGTCTCATTACTTTGTTTACACAGCTGTGCCGAGTGCCGTGGAGCAATAAACCATTTTCTTTGCTGGTCTTGAACTGTCTTACTGTTTACTCCCGTACAACAAAACAATCACTTGTTTTAGCATTGGATTTGGTTTGGCATTCCATTTGGAGCCATTTGTCTCGTCCATTTGTTTTCTCGTAGTTTCAAAATCAGCGACTACTTGATTTTAGTTGGTGTGTGAATAACGAGGAAGACAATTTCTTGGGTCGGAGCTGAATCCGGAACTGGAAAATTCCAATTCAGAGGATCGTCGATCCAACACGTGGCATTTCAAGCCGTTCGTTTTCGCCACCCGGAGCTGAATCCACAGGAACTGGTGCTTAAAAATGCCGCCCAAAATTGGTTTCAAATTACTCCAAAATAATTCATAATTTATGTAAATGTCAGAACATTTCTAGCTTTTGTTTTCTTTTTTGTGGCAACAAATTTTGTATCAATGGAATACTTTATAAATAAATCAAATTGCAACCGTGTTTTCTTTGCTGTCAAATTGGCCACGACTGTGGATAAATTTTATTGCTATTGAAGCCCTAAAGACTTTTTAACTTTTTACATAAATGTTTTTAAAATGGATGTTTATAATTTAATTTAAATTTAAAATAGAACAAAATCCATTTCAAGGGTCTTTGTGTTTGTTTGTTTGTGATGCATGATGTACAAAAAACAATCTGTTCAAACAATCCACCCAAACAAAAGGAAAGTGTCGCTGCGACCAAAATTACTCTGAAGCAGTACTCGCAGTCAAACCGAACTGTTTCGAAACTTTCGAATCGCATTCGATTCGAATGGCCTTCGAATCGAACGAGAATTCGATGACGTCATCGTTCGGTTCGAAAACTTCCTTTCGAATCGAAGCTCGATTCGAAAAGTTCGAATGTTCGTTCGAATGGTTCAAAATCCCCGTTGATTTTAACATACTCTTTCCACTTTTCAAAAACGACTAGTGGCGTTCAACTATCCACATGTCTAACAATGCATCAAAATACATTTTCGTGCACTTTGTGCATGTACACTGTATTATTAAACTATAAATTGTGTAGTTTAACTACAAAATGTGGGAGGAGGATGTGACAACTCCTCCCACTTCACTTCTTAAGAAACTTGTTGAAGTACAAAAAAAATCAGATTTTTGAGTTTTCAGGTGAATGGAAAAAGTATTTGGGAAGGGAACAACAGAATGAAATTAAATGAGATCCATTTTGTCAGCTTAACTCTTAATTGTAGTAATCATATGAAAAAAATTCAAATTACAAACCATACAGAAATTTCATCGTGGCTTCTTTTACCCCCGTCGACTGGTAATTATCGTTTATCTCCTACGCTGTCAAACTTCCCTGCGTCTGAGGTTTTTCTACATGGTGTTCTATAAAAGCTGAAGCTTTTTGTTTGTTCAGCTTTTATCTCTTGTTGAGAATTTGTAGTTGATTAATATAATGAGTAAGAAGCAAAGGAGAGAGCGGAACAGAACAGAGCGGCAAATATTCAAACGGAATGCACAAAACATGAAAAAGTTATTTCCACAAGGAAATTCTCAGTACAAATACTTTTGTAGCTTTCTTCTAACATCAGAAATCACGTGCATGAATTGGCTTACAAATAGTAGAAAATTCAGCAGCATCTGACAATCCAGTTTTCAAAAGTAGTCCATTCATTTACATTTTACATGGGCCTAAACTTTGCGTGTCCAAAATAAATAAATATAAATGAAACACGTACATAAACAAAACACAAGTTTCAGCTCGTAATCTCGCATTCAAGTGTTTTTGTGTGGATTGCAGATTCCCTCTAAAAAACCTGCTACAATAAATTACCAAAAACATTTAAGCATTTTTTACATTTGTCATTTTCCTTTTAATGTAAAAAAACTTTAAATAAAATGTAAATATCCACAGTCCACAACGAGTACAAAACTGTGAATACAAAATTGCTTTTAAATGCCTTGTGAAAAGTGCGTCGTGTGCAACATCAAGTTTGAAAATGACATTCTAAATTTAAATCACGAGAGTCCGAATGAAGGAAAAGTGAATGCCAAACTGAGTTTGATTTATCGGAAAATCCTCAGGATGTTTTGCTCCTATTTCAATCTGCCGCAAAATGAAATTGAAATCCAACCCGCAGAACCGCCGTCCTTTTCCACGGGCTTTACAACAGTCGGCGACAAATTTAATTACCACAGCGGGAAATGGTGGGCGGAAAAGGCGGATTTTGGAGTTGTGGAACCTGCCCGTACACCTCGAGAAGTAAATCAGGAGCTCGGAATCACATGGAAATAAATCACGTCACAGGTGAAAGAAACCCTCTTGGAATTTCACAGCACTTTTTTAATCAAGTTGATCAGTTTGAAAACAATTTGTGGGTTGTGGTTTTTCATTATTGTTAATTAAATGGGTAGTTTCAGATGGATTCAAATGTACGAGTTGTCCCCGATCCTTTGTTCGTGAGTCTCTTTTGAAAAATCATCCTTGTGATTTCGGGGTGAAGACGGTCGAGGTCGTCCCTGGAAAAAATTCTCCATCCAAAATAAATCCGTCATTCTCAGCTTTAAAAACTGAAACTGGAGAAAAAGAAAAAGAAGAAGAAGCGCGGTTGTCATCCCCTTTGGCCCCGGTTTTAGCAAGAGCCAGCACAACTCGCCTGGATCACCGCAGTGGAAATTCCAGCTGGTCCATCAAAAAGACTGAATCGGGATGGAAATGTGGAGTTTGTGCAAAAGTGTACAAAACTCCGAAATACGCCTCATTTCACATGAAAATGATGCACGTTCCCGGTAAAAATAATAATATTTTGCTTCCGTTTTTTTCTTGATACAAAATTTAACGAGTGTTTGGTGTTAAAATCCTGATCATTCTTGTAAACACCTACAACTTTTTTTTGCAGGTGAATTTGCTTGTATGTTTTGTTCACGATCTTTTGTCCATCCGAGACTTTTGCAAAAGCATCGCTGTGACTCTGGAGTGTAAATGTCGAGAATACACAACAATTCAAATGTTGAGATCAGCTTCGGGAAATTTTTGTACAATGGAAAATGGGAATTTGTCAAAAATTCAGAGGGGATTTTCCAAATCCCAGTGTCAAGTTTGTGGACAAATTTTTGCCACAAAATCCTTGTGTGATCGTCACATCAAGACTCATTTCAGCACGACGGAGGAATTCAAATGCAAGGAAATTGGCTGCACTGCTAATTTTAGCAAAAACAAAGTTCCTCCGATTTGACCAGAGAATGAAATGGTTTTAGCGGCGCCGCGGCTAAAACCAATTCTGGAGAAGAAATTTCCCTGTGAAAAAGAAGGATGTCACAAAAAATTCGTGTCCATCATTTTTCTCAAGAGACATTTGGAATTTCATGAAAAATGTTTCAATTGCACAAAGCCCGACTGTCGAGAGATTCGCTACTTTTGAAGAAATGGAAACTCATTTCAAGACGCACAAAGTACGCCTTAGTTTTTTAGCCGGTTTATTAATTCAACTTGAAAAGTTTTGATTTTTGTGGATTCCGGGTGTTTTCTTGGGGTTTAATAATTTTTTTAACATTGTTATGGTCTACAGATTTTTCTTAAATTTTCCAAAAAGGTGGCTGTTTACATGACAAACAAAACTTGTTTTGGCGTGGAGCGGGCCATTTGAATGTTTGAGCCGTAATATTGAAATTACTTGCATTTAATGGCAATTGAAATTTAGACAATTTGATTTCATTTTAAAGATGGTCATGTGACCACTCAAAATGATTCAAATGAGTGCAAATTTAGTAATGATTTTAATAATTTGGATCTGTAAAGTCACCCAAATTGAAAATGGTTTACTCAATTTAAAACGTTTTGTTGAGAATTAAGACAAATGACTCATTTTCACATGGCAACGTAAAATCAAAGCAAATACATTTCCCCAATAAATTAGCAATAAAGACTTAGGAAAATTTTAGAAACTGAATTTCAAGCTTGCATTTCAGGTAAAAAAAGGGGTTCAAGTTGTAACTAAAGAGATCTGTGATTTTTTTCACATTACTTGTTCAACTCTTAAAAATGCACTTGAGTGATTCTTGAAAGTAGAAATTTACTTGTAATGGAAAAATTATCATGTGGAAAATATGGAAAGGCAGGCACAAAATGTGAGCAACGCACAAGGCAAAAGTTAGAAAAGGGAATGAAGAAAAAGGGAAAGTAAAATTTCCAAGGTTGTTTTCCCAAGGTCTAGACTCTAGAGTCTAGAGTCTAGAATTTAATGAAAGGGACTAACGGGAAAAGGCAAAGTCTGGATTCCAAAGTTCAACGGCAAAATGGTTAAGGCTCCGGGTGCGAGGAAGCTGACTAGAAAAAAACATGATTGTGTCTGTCCATCTTTTTAAAACTTGGACAATTTAGTTCCACCGTTTCCCACTAGATGGCTAATTGGCAACAGACGGACACGACGACCACAATAGTCTGCTTCGCATCCTAAACTCAAAAGTTGCTGTTTGCATATGAACCGAAAATGGAAATACATTAATCAAATGATTAATTTTCTGATAAAACAGAGAGCTGCGGCTCTTTCCTTTCATATGAAAGTCTACGTAAATTTGGCTTGCCCATTTACACAGCCTTTTAGTCTTGTTGAATTATTTAATAGCACGGAATTTGGAGTTGAATCCACAACATTTGGACAAATACAAAAACAAATCCAAGGTTATTGTACGTGTATTTGTCCGTATTCCGTATATTCCGTATTCCTTATTCCGTATGTTCGTATATTCGTATATTGTATGCTGCACAACCCACTCGATTTAAATGCTATTCAAAACATAAAGAGTTACGAGAGCCGTTGGTCATAAGCCACCACTTTATAAATGCTATACGTAATGTCTTCAAGTTGTCGAAGCCCAAGACGCTGTTTTATGAGCTGTTTTAGGTTTTAGGTACCTCTGAAAACCTATGAAAATGACTCTCAATCAATCAAACAAAATAAGGTAAAGTCCGAGACCCTGGAAAACAGTTGAGTTTTCCGTTAGTATTATGAAGTACGAACCCTGCTAGTTATATAAAAGCGGGAAAAGTTCCTGTGTTAAAATGGACGGTGGACGATGGACGATGGACGATGGTCGATACACGTGGAGAATGGAGAACAAGAGTTGCTTATGAAAAGGACAACATTTTAATCAAATGATTTAATTAATGATAGAAATGAATACTGCGACTCTGTCCTTTTATGACTCGACTTGTATGTATTTAAGCGAGCTAGGTTATGCGGTTTGCAAACTATTTCCTGGTTCTTGACTTATTAAATAGAGTGGACTTCCGGGTGGAAACACCAGAACAGGCAAGTACATAAAATAATATTATACAAACTAGGCTACAATGTGAATGTATATTCGTCCTTATGTAACACACATTCCGCTGGATTAATCAAGGAGTTACGAGTTACGAGAGCAGTTAATCAGAATAAATAACTGTTTCCCTTCTATATTTATGTTCGTTGCCGGGCAACGGAATGAAAAACAGGAGAAATTCTCCATATCCACATTTTGTGTCTCCATGTTTCAAGTTCCATTTTCTAGTCTGCTTCTGTTGAACGTTGAATTGAGTAAAAGTTCCCATTTCCCTTTTCAAGTTGTGAGTTGTGCAAAATCAACCTGCTTTTAAAATCCTTTAGCTGATTTTTCCAGTACTGTGAATTTACAAAGACAAAAGACAAAGGAAATTCAAAATCAAAATCCTGCTTTGAAAACAAGAACCAAAAAAAGGAAAAATGGACAAAAATTAAAAGTGAATTAATAAAGATTTTGCTCATTTACATAAATGGTGCACGGGAAAAAGTGAAAGATGGAAATTGAAATGGAAGTAAAAAGAATTGACAAAAGACCAAAAGACGGGAAAAGCAATTTGAACTCTGACCCAGACAAAATTTTTGTTGTTTCAGAAGAAGCTGAAAATATTAGGGATCAAGTCAATGACAAAAAGGAGGGAAGTGGGAATGGAGTTTTTGAAATCAATATAAGCAAATCGTCCGCTTTCCTTTTTGACGCGGATCGGAGATACACAAAACAGGATTTGAAATACAATTTCCTTGCGCTGAAATGGGCGGCTTGGCTAAAAATGAGTCCGTTTGG
>JAQGBI010000574.1:0-14694 GCA_034698325.1 Sminthurinus elegans | reverse complement strand
ACGATGTGGAGCAGGTTGATTTTGAAGTTATCCAGTCTCTTCATGTTCAGGGTTGGTGTATTTACACTGTCCAGTCTTAGCTCATTTATTTGTACGGTTGCTTTGACCCCAGTGACCTGACCTTGACTTTGACCTCGACCTTGACCTGGATTTTGGAGTTGTTTTTGGTTGTGGTTGTAAAAGTTGGTGAAAAAATCGTCAAATTCCTGCTGGTTGTTGACTCCATGACAAATGACGGAATTTTCGGTGGGGTTACAGGAGCAGGGCGATCCCGCAATCGGCGGCGGGCAGTCCGCAGTCGAGGGTTTTACGCCCACTGAGATTGTCAGGAGGATGACCAAAAATAGCGAAAATAACGAAGTCATGTCGATGTGCTGGTTTTTTTAGTGGGACTAAAAAATTATTTTGTTGTTTTGTTTCTTCAACTGACTTGAATTGTGAATTGTGATACTCGACTTTAATTTCATGCTATTTATACGCATTGACACGAGTCGGACAGTTTGTGTCATCACAGGGTTTATCTGAAACTTTGTAAGATTGTATCAAGTATCAACGTTTTATTTAACGGTTAGATGAAACGTTTTAATCGTCTAGTTGCTTCATTCAATTCATTTCAAAGGGTAAAATCCCATGAGTATTTATTTATTATCTCAAATTAATCTCCACACATTTTGTTCAATTCTCAGAAATATAAAAACATTTCATTTTGTTCTCAAGTGTTTTGTTGTCCACGTTCCTTCATCCTTCATCAATCAGTGATTAATTATTAATTATGCAATGTCATGTGTCCATTTATTGAGTTAGTTTTGGCGATGACGCATTTGAGGAACGGACCTGTAAATAATGATGAAATCCGAGCGCTGAGTCAAATCCAAGTTTATCAACTCTGAAATCTGGCATCTGGAATCTGGAATGACCCAGACTTAGAATGAAACGGACCACAACTCAGAACATTTTTAAAGTGCATTTTTTCAAATCTTTGCATCTCATTTCATTAGAGCGACGAGGAAAAGATGGACCGTTGATCATACAAGATTCATACAGCCATTTCTATTAATATTCCGCGCACTTTCATTGTCCAGTGTTCAGCTTGTTCAACTTATTCTCTTTGCTCTTGGCGGCAATCGCAATCGAGTCACTTTTGAAAAAAATACGAGTACATTACATTAAATGCCATAAAAAATTGAAAGGGAGCGAGTGCTGACTGTGGAGATTTTTATAGACTCCAAAAGAGGGAAAGAGAGAGAGTACCAAAAGTTTTATGCAACTTGTCAGTTTTCGGCTGTGGATCGTCAAAAGTCCGGGGCAAATCATCACCATAAGTTTTTATGCATGTTTAGAATTTAGAATTTAGGATGCGTCCAAAATGCACATTTAAAATTGAAAGCAAGATACGTAAAATGTAAATATGGATTGATGATTGATATTAATATCAACTCGCGGCGGCTCCTTTGATTCCAGTTCCAGTTCCAGCCAGAATCCAGAATCCAGAGTCAACTCTCAACTGAGTTGATACTTCTGTAAATGAAAGAGAGTAACAGAAAAGGAAATACAGCCAAGTTTGTTCAATATTCAATCCTCAATGCTCAATTCTCAAGTCCGTATGTTTCATATGTTTTTGCATTTTTTATACACGGCACTAAATTTTACAACCAGCTTTTTTACCTTTAATAACAAAGTGCAGCAAATGAATACAAAGAGAAAATAAAATAAAAGTGCACACTGCCCAGTAATACATTTATTTTAAATTATCAGATTCCAGATGTCATTTTTCATTTTTTCTGTTTTTGGGTGTCGTGCGTAATGGAGAAGCGTTCTACTCCACTGAATTTAACTGGACTCTGAATTTTCCTCGGGTTGCAAAGCTCTTTTCTTTATCTTCAGTTCTTTATGCTTTAGTTTGATTGTCATTAGAGTTTGGAGTTTTGACTCGGCTGGAGTCGGCCTTATCTTTTGTCTTTGTTTTCATCATGCTGATTGTTGATGTTGTGGGTGGACTAATTGCGAGTTGTAAATTTATTTACGAGCTCCATTTACATTTACAACCGGAGCTAACGAGCTCAAACATCAAACATCAACTCCACTGCAGCAAAACAATAATAAAACGGAACGGAAGAAGAAAAAGAAACTTGAGACGAGTCGTGCTTTTACATTTTGAAAATTACCATAAAGATGCAACCCGAGTCTTTTTATTCTGCAGCTTGGAGTCAAACAACTTGGAACTGAAATTCAAAAGTCATAAACATTTTATGTATTCAACTCATTCCGCATTTGAAACCAAACGGTTGATTATCTGTTTAAATTTTAAAACAAAAGTTGAACTTTAATCTCATCCTTGTCTCAATATCTTTCATTTCCTCATGTTCAATCCGTTTGGGTGACGTTTATCATGTGTATTTATGCAAATGCTCCACAAATGAAGAATGGAGAATGGAGAAGCTACCAGTTTTAGTCGTCGCAATGCTGTTGAACGTTGAACGTGCCTCTAATGAGATTGTAATAAAAAGACTGAGTCTGCACTCTTCTTCTGACTTTTGTTCACTTGGCATTTTCACTGGCCTGTACAACAAGAATGAAAATTGCTCGAGTGCAATTGTTTGTACTTCAAGTACTTAAATTTGTAATTGTAATTGTAGCTCCAGTTTTTGTTTAAGCTGGATTTGTGAATCTGAATAATATTTTGAGCTGTCAGCTGTAGAATTTCAAATGCAGATTGTAGAGGCGGCATCAACAACATCATAAAATAATTTTACAAGTTCCTTCACGCTACATAAAAATAAAACGTCCGGTTACTTCTACACACTTTTCTCCTTTTGGCTCTGGTCATTCAGAATTTAAGCAGAAAGCTCAAGCCAAAAGAAGAGAAAACAAGGCAATTAAATTATGAGGGTGAAAATGACCAAACTCCAAAGTACAAAGTACAAAGTACAAACTACAACACAAGTACATTTAAAGTCTAAGCAAAAGAACAAGAAGCACGTCCGTCCCATTAATTTTATCATCCTCATCTCATTTAAACAAACGCCAAACACATGAAAAGTACCAAGTAAATAAAATACAGCTAAAATTCACTTTCAACGTCAACACTCAACACTCTAAATTCACGGCACTTTTCATGTTCCATGTTTCGTGTTTCATGTATTTATTATGTATTATTTATTCTTCATTCTTGATTGACCGTGTTTAATTGTGATTAGAAATGTCCATTAAAAAATAGAGAGTACATTTCTTTGTTTTAAAATTCAAGAGGGCCACGTTGAGATTTGACACTTGACACTCGTCAATTATTGTCAATTGTCAATTGTCAAGATAAACCACAACCGCAATCACAACCACAAACTCAAATATAATCACAATTACAGTTTTTATGTAATGCACTTTGTTTAGTACAATGGAAATTCCGGTATCTCAAATCTCAACTCTCGACTCAACATTCTAAATATTCTAAATAAAAATGCGAAATGTAGAGTAGAACAAAAACACCCACTATCAATTATCAATTATCTGTATCAAATGTTACAAAAAAGTACAAGCTCCATCTCAAATCTCAATGAATCACTTTCATTCATCATTCATAATATTTTAAACGCATCCTTTCATTTCATTTCATTTGTTCATTCACACAAATTGTTTGTTTGTGTTGGAGACGAGAGACTCAAATCTCAAAGTGCCCCAATTTCACTCAACGTTTAAATTTGGTGGAAAAACTCGTCAATTTATCTGTTAGATTGTGTACATTTTTTATGTGTGGATCTACACAGGATGTGCTTTTAGAGTTGATTTGAGTTGATCGTAGCAGCTGGAAGCTGGACGAATACAAAATACACAATAAATACACGCTTTGAAGTACGTTAGGAGTTTTGAGTGTGTGAGTGTGTGAGTGAGACTGTGGCCAAGGTCAAGAGCCAACAGATTCCAATACTAAAACCAAAACCAAGGACAGACAGAAGCACAAGCACAATTTATTTAATTCTAGTTCTAGTGGACAACAAAGGAGAAAAAGAAGAGGACTTTATGAGTTTAATTATTGTCAAATGTACCAATTTGCAAAATGACCATTTTGTAGTGTTATAAAAAACGAAAGTGTATTTTCAGCACACTTTCCTCTTTGTGGCTCTTTAATTTAATTTAATTTAGTTTAATTTTGAATGCCTCCGTTTTATTAAAGTTTAAAGTGCTTGGAGTTTGTAGTTTAGAAATTCTTTTATGTAACTGGTTTTTATTTTACACACGACACCAAATCAAATCAAGCCTGTTCTGTTCTGCTCTGCTCTGGGATTTTTATCGCAGTAGTCGTACAAATATCGCAGCAGTTGGATAAATCTAAAGTCTACAGCTTTTTTTACCTATAATATTCTTGGAGGTAAATTTAATAGTGTTTTTTGTGGTTCATTTTATATTATATTTTTAGCTTTTAGGAGATTTACATTCCGCCTGCGTCATAATTCATTCACAATAGATGCATAATTTAATTTTTAATTGCAGTTTTATCTCTCTGTCTTTTCTGTGGTTTTTTAAGCAAGGTTGAATGCAAGTCGGATTTTTAATTAAAGTACAAAAATAAATATTAATCAAGTTTAAAAATGCTCTAGCTTTTCAGTTTTTGGACAACTTGTCTCTGAAATCTGAAATCCAACTGCTGCTCCAAGCTCGAGATATCAAAACGTAAATTAAGATGGAGGCTGTACAATCTCAAGCTCAAGAAAAGTCTTCCCGTAGGAGGAAAATCATCTTAACTTCCATCATTTACTACTGCACTTTTGCTCTGGTTTGAAAAACAAATAAAAACCATTTAACACGACATTTATTTAAAATGTGGATTTAATTGTTATTTGTAATGTAATGTTTTGCCCGTGTTGATGAATTTAGGGGATTGCAAATAATATGATTGGTCCAGCCGTCATTGACTTTAGTAATAAATTTGGGACGGATGTTGACAAAGTCTCGATCGTCTTCACAGTTGCCACGGTTGCATCGTTGGTCGGAGCTTTTTCTTGTACGTACAATCCAAAATATACAAGCCATGAATAATTGATATACCTTTGACTTTACAAATGAAAAAGGACGATTTATTTATTTTCAATGCCCAATGCTACGATAAATCATAAGCGTAAAAATGTAAATGGAAATGTGAATGTGTTTCAGTTGGGCTTTTATCCAAGTTTGTTCCTCGACTGTTGCTGGTTCTTACCTTTTTGGTAGCCCTGTTTGGGGGTCAATTCATAATCCCATTTTTGTCCTCAATTACTGTGTTTTTCGTGATCGGTGGTCTCTCTGGGTTCGGATCGGGTGGATACGACTGCAGTCAAGTGGCCTGGATCATTGAAGTAAATATAAGTATAGATACATGTGGCGGGAGTTCGATTCCAGCTGGACGCACTTTGGAAATTATACCTTTTTTGTCAATTTTTAACGTTTTTCAAAATTTTCCCTACATGTGTAATTACCATCCGAAAAAGACTTTACTAGTTCAAAAATGTTAAAAGTGTTGTCAAAAATTACAACTACAAAACGCCTCCAGCTGGAATCAAACTCGAGACTGGCGACTCTCACATTTCCAAGTAGCCATAAAACATATGCCACGCTACATTTTATTTTTTTGATTCATTAGCTTTGGCGCGGAGATGCGAGTGTTTGGATTCTGGGTCAACACTTTATGTATTCCCTCGGAACAGCTGTTCCCTCCTTCCTTCTCGCGCCATTTCTCAATGGAGAAGAGAAGGATGACTTCACAACAACCACACCAGAGGCATCCTTGGAACCAACTTCCAGCACAATCCCGCCGGAGCCTTTCAAATCAGAACTCGCGGTCCCTTTCATCGTGGCGGGGATTTTGGGAGCTATTGGAGTTGTTATGCAAGTGATCCTCGGGTTACAGGCAACCCCCAAATCCGAATCCGAATCCGAAACCGAAACCAAAACTCAAACTCCAACCAATCAAGTTTCAGTGTTTGATGATGAAAAACGTATTGACAATTTGAATGACACAACAATTGAAAAGAGCGAAGTCCCAGCTGCCCTCAATCTGGACAACAGCCTCGCTTACACGATCCTCCTCACCTTCTTGTCCTGCTGCGTTTTGGGTGGTTACCAAGGGATGGAGTACACCACCTTCGCCTTCATCCCCACCTTTTCCGTGTACTCTGAAGTGGAGCTGACGGAGAAACAGGGCGCGCGGGTGTTGAGCGGGATGACAGTTGCCTTTGCCGTTGCCAGGTTCATCGGGATTTTTGTAGGATTGCGAGTAAAACCAGAGTTTATCCTTATTGGAAATTTTGCCTTGATCATCGCAGGGAATTTTGTATTTTTGTTTGGCGGGGGGTCAAATGAGACGATGCTGTGGGCGGGTTGTATCCTCATGGGGGCGGGAATGAGCACACTTTATCCAGCTTATTACGCTTATATTGAAAAGTACCTGTATGTCACAAATCAAATTGCTGCCACCGTAACTGTAAGCCATTTCAATTAAAAAGTATTTGATATTTTACTGCAGCTTGATTTCATTTTGCTAAAAATTATTCATGGGATTTTCATTGAATTTTTTTATGTTTTTGTTTTTTCAACAGGTTTCTGGCGGGGCGGTTGCTGCCATTTATCCGCTCATTATTGGAAACAAAATTGAGGCGTCGCCAAATGTGTTAATTTATGTCAATTTTTTCAGTATTGTCCTCTTTGTCACGGCTTTTGTCATCGTTTTTTGGATTACTAAAATCCGGAAACCCAAAATTAAAACAAATAGTGATTGATTCATTTTTTTTCTATTTTATTTATATTAAAAAAAACCTGTGCCTGTGATTTCATGAAAATGTATTATTTATTTGTATTTTTTAATGAATTCTGTTACAAAAACCTTTGATATTAAAAATAATTTAAATCTATTTTGATTTTAATTTTCTACTCAATTTCAACATTCAAAAGCATGAAAATTATTCAGCATTTTTAAATTTAAGTTTTTTTGAAGCTCCAATTATTAAATTATTTTCTCTGATAATTATCACAAAAGTGTTTTCTCAATGTCGCACTTTTGTTTTTTTCTCTCTTTCTCTTTATCGGCTTTTTAAGCTCCTCATTTCTCATTTCCCATTTCTCGAGTCTCGACTCCACTTTGACTTTTCTCTCTTTGTCAGAATTAGCAGCTCTAAAAATAAAAAGGGAAGCCAGAAGAAGAGAGAGTGACTTTGAAAAAATGTCGGTGGATTTATATGGATTAAACAATCCACTTCACTTGAATTGAGTATAATCCTCGACAATTTTCAGCTGCACTGCGCTCTACTTTCTTGCACATTCTTTACAAAATAAAGGAGAAGAAAAGAAAGGAGAGCGGGGAAAAGAGAAATGAGTGAATGTCATTTGACTTGCATTGTTCAGACCAGACCTTTGCTAACATTATTGCAGTGGAGACTGGAGACACTGACAAACAAACAGAATTCCCGGGTGTCTCTTGGTCTTGCGTTTTGTGTGATGGTCTTTTGAAGAAGGAGGACAAGATGAAGACTGTGATAAAAGAAGGAGAAGAAGAGGATGAGACAAGTGAGATGCGTATAAATATCAAAAGTGGATGTGGAGGCTCCAAAATGGGATGTGATACGTATGATGAATGTCTTTTGACGGCTTTCACATTCACTGGGGATTTCACATTCACATTCACTCCCGCTCCATACAATGTACAATGCACAATGCATTTGCTATTTGAGGAAAAGTGAGGGGAAAATTCCCAAAAGCTTTCTCTATTTCTCTGCCACTTTCCCTTTCCCCATCTTCTCATTTCCTGTTTCTCTCCCTCTGTCCGCCAATCAGAAAGGAAAAGAGGGGGAATTATCACAAGTTCAAGTTCAACTTGGCATTGGACTCCGACTTGAATGTGATAAGATGTGATGTGATGTGATGGCAAGTGCATTTTCTTCTTCACTGCGATTCTATATCAAAGCAACTCTGACTGCAACTGCAACTGTTTGGGTTTGGGTTTTGCCCCCATCATAAATTTCTCAATAATGGAGTTTCAAATTCATTTGTCATATGAATACAAAATACAAAGTACAAATACAATTATCACCAAAAGAGAGAACAGACAACAGACAAGAGAAAAGAGACTAGAGAGAAAAGGCAAGTGGGAAAATGTGAAAGAAGCTTCTCATTTTGTGATTAATGGATAAACCCTCCAATTTCCAATCCAATTCACAGGCTTTGAGTTTTCAGAGATTCTCATTAAAACCAGACCAGACTAAACCAATTTTCTTTTCTCACCTGACCGAAAACCGAAAATAGCAATGAACAGAAGGAACGAGAATATCCGATTGGATTGGCTAGAATTATTGTACAAGGTGAGAAAATCAGAATCAGGAATCCTCTCAATTTTCTCTGATTTCTTTCAGCTCCCCTCGCAAAACTTATAATCTGAAAAAGATGATGATGACGAGGGTGAATGTGGAACATGAGAAAGCGGAAATAAAACTGATGGATTTTTCTTGTATTTTTTTGTTGTGTACATCTTTTGCTCTCGTGTGGTTTGTACAACTTTTGTATCTTTTGAAATTTGGCAACCCCGCGATATATAAAACATGTAAAAAAAGAGCTGGAAAAAGAAATGTTCAGTACTGTCACGATAAAGAGTAGACAAAATGTAGTGTGGCCCAAAAGTGGATTTTATCATCTCTATTAAATTAAATGTGTGTTGAATGGGAAATGACAAAAGGAACGACTGAATGAAAGAAAATGCAAACAAATAAAATAAAATGCCTTAAATCTCTGTTTATTAAACCCACGCCAATATTTTTTAAGGTATCAACTTTGAATTAAAAATGTCGTAGCCCGGGTCATTCTGGCACATTGCATTGACCACCCGGTCTTCCAACTCCTCCCGTCGGGCTTTGATCCAACTGAGTCTTCCATCGCAGACCAGAGGATTTCCATTGAGGCCCAGCTTGTTTTGTGGGTGTGCGTCCAGAAAAGCCTGGAAAAAGTGGGTGGGGAGGGTTGTGATTTGGTTGTCCTGGAGGGAAAGCTCTGTTATCCGACTCGGACGAATAATCCCGGAATTGGGGTGAAATGAAGACTCGTTCAGTTGGTTATAATAAAAGTAAATTTCCAGCAAACCCTCCGCCCCAACGCCCTCATAAAAACTAAAAGCGTTTTCTCCAATGTAGTTGATGTGGTTGAAGGAGAAGCTGATTTGTAGGAGATTTGTTAGTTCTTTGGGGATCCACGTGTCCGCCTCCAGCCGCCCTGTAATCTCGCAGTCAAAAAAATAGACATCATCCAGCGCAGTGAGGGCCGAAAGGCCAGGGAGGAGCTCAACTCCGGGCAGAATGTCGGCATCGGCATCCTCTTCAAAAATGTCAAGGCCTGTCGCATCAAAATGGTCCATTTCATTTGCAAAGTATTTGAGAACGTCTCCAAGCCCTTGTCTAGTCAAAGGAGCGGACAAGAGATAGAAGCGTTTGACATGGATTGAGCCGTGATCTCCCGGATTTCCAGAGGTCACCAATTTCCTCAAACCCCAGTTGACTCGGATGTCCAAAACGTCCATGCGGTTTCCATAAAAGAGCGCCATGTCCAATTCCTCCAGATGTGAGTTCTCCAGGTGAAGTCCGTACATGTCGATCCCGCCGTCTGGAGGAATCTGGTTGACTCGACGGATTTCTCCAAATGCATTTTCCAGGGTCGTTTGATTCACATCAGCCACTTCACATTTTAGATAGGCCAGATAGGACGTGTACAGGGCAATCACGCAGCTGCAAGGGGAAATTGCGGAATTCGGTGGACAAATTAAGGCTGAAATATTTAATATTTAAAAAGATGGTGAGAGATTTTAGGATTCAAAATTCATAAACTGTTCAAAAATTGGCGCTTTTAAAATTAATGTTTAGCATTTAATCCTTATTAATTTACCTTTGATTGGTGTAAATTCTGCTGTTGATCCGGATCCGGGATTTGGAATCCGATTTCCTGGCAAAATCAAGTTACAAATCAGGTTCAGATTAAAATTTGAGCCTTTTACAGCAAAAAATAAGGGTGAAGCAGGTTTTAGGATTAAAATATAAAACGTATTTTAAATTTACCGCCAACAACAGCCGTTTGAAAAATGGTGATGGCTAAAAGGAGGAAGCTGGAGAGATTTAAAAAGTTCATTTTTATCCAGGATTTTACAGTCAATATGACTGTGGCTGTTTTGTGTCTATGTGTAAAAAATGGATGCTCCAACTTTTGTAATGCTTTTCTTTTCTAATTGATTTCTAGTGGACTTGAGCTGAATGAAAGAGTGGGATTTTTATTCTAGATTCTTGGTTCTGGATTCTGGATCTAGGCTCAACTTGTTTCTGTTGTGACTCGCATGAAGCATGAAGCAAGAGTTGACGAGAGAAGAATGGAAACAGTTTGCAAATCCCACTTGTACATTTTGTATTTTGTGCATGAGAATAGCAATAATTTTGCACCTACCATTTTAGTCACGTCACTTGAAGTTTGATAATCATGTGATGACAAGTGACAAATCTGTGACTGACTATTTATTTATTTATTTATCAATTAATTTGGATTTTTGGGCAGGTGATAAAGAATAGATTCCTCCAACATCCAACGTTCAACATCCAGCCTTCATCAAATCAAATCAATTGACAATTGATAAGACCACTAATCAATTTTGACATGGGATTCCCCCGCTAATCCAAACCAAACCAAACGAAACAAAAGTCCACGACTAAAATATAGGAGACAAGAGTAAAGATTGGGAATAACTACGAAAGATGCAAATCATTTCTCCAACTGTCTCGAGTCTAGTTCTAGTTTTGAGCTTTGATAAATTTTGCATGCGTTTCTTTCCGCGTGAAATCATATTTAAGACTTGTGAAAGACACGCACTGATTTTACTCTCAATTGGAATGATGCTCAACTTTTGACTCAGAATCAAAATCAAAATCAAAGTCAAAGTTAGAATCAGAATCAGAATCAGAATTAGAGAATGAGGGGACAAAAAAACAGCTCCATTCTCGATACTCAATTCTCAATCTGTTTAAATTTTATCACTAGATCTTGTCTTTAATTTTAAGCTATGAATTGTGAATGAAACTTTCCTATAAAAATTGAGATGGCTTTAATTTTGAATGGACATGTGAAATTTTAATGAAAATGATGGAGATTGGAAATGTGAGATGATAATCAAATGAACTGCCCAAATTCGGAGATTTGGAATCAAATTGAGGACTGTAAATGTCTGTGTGAGTTCGGGTTATCTCCAGTTGAGCTCAGTTCAGTTTCTTTGCGTTTTGCTCCGTTCATGGTCATTTTTTTGCTGATACTGAATGAAACTCAGGAACAAGAGTCCACACCTTAAAACATGAATGCATTTTCATCCGGAGATTGTACAAAGCGCATGTTATTTTAATTGAAGGAGGAGGAATCAAGAATCTTGTGAGAGGGTGAATCAAGATGAAAAACTGCTATTTTTTTATCTCAATTCAAAACTCCAGACTCCAGACAAGTGGACATGGAAATGTTGTACAAAATTCTTTGGCTAATTCCAGTCTTTACACTTTGTACTTTGTAATCCACAGACACGAGACATGATCAACGATCAACGATCAATGGACAAGAGGAGAACAGGAGAAGAGAAAAGAGAGATGAAGACTTTAAGTTCTCCAGTATCCAGCGCAGCAATGTTCAATGTACAACAAACACTCAATACTCAATACATAAAACTCAAAGCTTGAAACACACTACGCGTAAAGCACATGAAAAATGTGTGTTCGTGTTTCTTTTATCTCCAGGCCAATAATTTTATCAAGTTGAATCAACCTTTTCTTCCTCGTCCTTTTTCTCCTCTTGATGAACCATTAAACGTCAAGTGCTTCCAGCCATGTGCTGTCTTTTGTGTGCTGCATGGAAAATGGACAGTGGAGAAACAAAAGGAATGAATGAGCGTCCTTGTATTTATCACCCAGTCTTTTGTTTTTAAACCAGTTTCATTTCTCCTCTGCTCTCTTCCATCTTCAACCTTGAATCTTGAGTAAGAAAACACATAGGAAATTAAAATGATACCTGTAAAATTTCTTAGCTCTTGAATCTTGAGTCTTGGATTTGTCTTGTTTCTTCGTCTAATCTTGTATCATCTTAAACCTTTTGACTTATCACTGTCTACTTTCATGTAAAATGTGACACGTCCAAAATTATTTGCCTTTTTGTCTCAATTTCTCGATGGAATTTTGTACAATATGCAAAATTCCAGCTTCCGGATGCAAATCAGGAAAAAAGCTACTACATTTTGAGCGAATACTGAGATTTGAGCTTGATAAAACTTGAAGTTGGTAAAGAGCAAAAAGTAAGAGCAAACAAACGAGGAATGAAGACAGTTTTCAATAAATAATATCCGTACGACTTCAATTAGTGTCACAAAACTCACGACATATTTCTAATCTCAAATCTCAAGTGGCTTTTCTGCTTCTTCACTGACTGAATTTTGAATGATAAATCCATCAATTCCCAGTTTTTACACAAATTCCTCAGCTTCAAAGAACAAAAAACACGTAAAATGGAAAATACCTTGTGTTGCCTGACAGATGAATTTGCATTGCATTTTTTATGCTCTTGACTTGTGAATCTATTTCCATTTTCCATTTCATTATTTTCTTGGGATAAAAACTAGATAAATTGCCTTGATGAAAACATGAACATTGGGCATGAATTGGGAATTGAGGAGGAATAATTTGTTTATTTTTAACGAGCACGATTCAAAAATCTCAGCTTTAGACTATGCTTTCTGCTTTTCTCTATTTTGTTTGGTTGTAATTTTAGAAATCCTTGTGGAATTAATCAAAAATGAAAGGACTTGAAATAAATACATCTTGTTTGTACTTTTTAGTTATTTTGCATAGTTATTTAACATTCAGATAGTTTTGTTGTGGTCATTTGTCTCAAGTCTCAAGTCGTGGTAAAAATGAGGATCGAGTGGATACAAATTAACATGTCAAATGAAGCCGTCTTTGAAGATTGCTCAATGTTCAAGATCCGCAATCAAACATCAAACATGTTGATCGCTCATCCTTCATCGTTCATGTTTGATCCTAGTTCGTGATAATAATCTGCCGAGACGTGAGGATTGAGCACGTGGTGAATTTCAAATTCAAATTCCAAAGTCATAATTTGATGATTACTTTTTCATGTGCCCAGTGAACAAGTATTTATTACATGTCTACTTTTTACCCATCTTTCTTTTCTGCTGTGTGCTCAAGTTGGCATTGGAATTTCTGTGAGAATTCGGCAGTCGAATTCTGTATTGAATTGTCAATTGTGAGTTGTCAGTTTTGGGTAGGTAAATCTTTGATGCTCATCAGGAGAATCCCGTCGGAATCAGAATCAGAACCAGAAGCTCCGCTCTCTTTATTCATGTCATGTCGTGTGTAAACAAATGTCTAGGAATCTTGAATGAAAAATGACTGATGAGATGACGATGATGATGGGTGGAAATTCAATATCAAGTATCAATTCATGTCATTTGCTCCGCCATCAGAATTAAGCGACTCTGAATCAATCCTACATTTCTTACATTTTACATTAAATTTACTCTGCCATTTGATTTATTACATTTTGCCATTCATTTGTGGTGGATTTGGACATCAAGTGGAAGTGAATTTATGTACGTTTTACTAGGAAATGATGAGATTTATCCATAATTCCTACATTGACTAGAAAACATATGAACTGAGATTAGCTTGTTTTTAATTTCCATACATTTTTGTAGATAGCTGACTGACACACAAAGAGAGAGAGAGAGATGGAGATTAGACACTCTCATGCTCATGCAGGCAAATATGTAGTGTGCATCAAAGTCATTTACTTGTAATTCTGAATTCTGAATACAGGGCCAGAGTAATCGCTTGATACTTGAAAGCAAAGCAGCATCCAGATTATAGGCAATCTGTTCAGTCAATGGGACTACTTTAAAGTCGTAGGTTAAGTCTATCATTGTAATTTTTAAACTAACTGTAGATAGTTGTGTCCAGTCACGAAAACAACATTTGTTATGACCCATACACTTTTAATAAATCACGAATGAATGAATGACACTTCTTCATAGATCAGGGCACACTCCGTACAGCATGCAACATGCAAAATCTTGAATCTGTCGTTCATAAACAACTCAAAAGAGGTTCCTTTCACAGTAAAATCAAATCGAGAGACGGCAATAAGAATATAAAAAACTATTTATTTTCAACTCTGTTCCTAGTAAATTCAAAGCATAGATATCACACATTTTCCCCTGTTCACTGTTCATTCTCTTTAAATTCTACTTCAAACTCAGAGCTGGACAATTTACTACAAAAATCCATCAATCATTGAGAATTTTGAATTAGCTCACACAAGTTTTTAGGGGAGCATGGGTCAAAACTTGACAAGTAGTTTTTTGGATTTTTCGGATGCGAAGCAGACTACTGTAATCCTTCTTTCTTTCCGTCCGTGCTTTCGTCTGTCTGTCTGTCTAAATGTCAATGTCCATCTAGAGGACAAATTCGAAACTCAATCATGTCGCCTTCTATGTAGCGGGCAAATTTGAAACTCATTGAGTCGAATAATTATTTGCGCAATATATTATGACGGTGACTTTTTTCAGGGAGCCCGTATCAACGTTTCCGGCCGGGTTCGGTTGGGATTTATTGCAGCCGAATTTTGGCCCGTTTTTCGCCAGAATCCGGCCGAAACCGG
>JAQGBI010000573.1:0-14706 GCA_034698325.1 Sminthurinus elegans | reverse complement strand
GTTCACTCTGCCGAAGCACCGCTTGCTTGTTTATTTGAATCTTGTGAATTTCGTTGCAAAAGGAAGTCCAATCTTTCCATTCATTTGAAGTATCATAGCGAGGAAAAACAGTACAAATGTGAACTTTGTCCATTCCGAGGAAAAACAAGAACCAGTGTCAAATCTCATTTAAAACATGTGCATTCTGACGTCCGACCTTTTAAATGTAGCAAGCCGAATTGCGACTACGCTGCCAAGACAAAAACTCATTTGAATCAGCATCTTTTGAGTCACAAGGGAGACAAAAAGTACTCGTGCTGATTTAGACATTGTAAATACAAGAAATGCTAGCAGCTTAATGTCATGTCCCGGCAACGACAAAATCATCTAATGACAAAACGGCTAAAGATATGCAAGATTTTGTATAAAGTTTTGACTCAAATCCTTTGAAAAAAGAGGAAAGTCAGAATGTTTGTGAGTTTAATATTTAATGCTCCCGTTTTGTAGCTTGCAAAATGTTCACCCGAAAATGCCAATTTTTGGGGATGCTTCTTTCTGATTCCTATTTGTACTAATAAAATACTCCTTTTATTTTCAAGTGTTTTAATTTATTTTGCACAGTGTATTGATTTTGCAAATCATCCGGAATTGCAAGAACCTTGTAAGCGCAGTCTGTTAACTCTTAATAACTTTGTTCAATGACTATTTTTTTTGCATTTTGGCTAAGTAATTACAGTCTCCACATTCAAATGGCCGTTGTTTTGTAGGGATTCGAATGTGTTTTCTGAGGTTGCTTTGAGCGCTGCTTCAAAGTTACATCCGTTTTAAGGGCAGTGGTGAAATTATTCTCCCGTGTGGATCTTTAATTGCTGCGCCAATTGTTATTTCCGCAAAAACCTCTTTTGAAACCTCTTTTGGCCGTAATTGCATGCGCAGTTGTTGTGATGACAGACGGACGGACAGACGGACGGATCCGTCCAGACTAAAAGGGTAGCTGGCAAGCTGCGCTACCCTAAAAAGGATGCCATAACGCCATATTTTCGGCCGCCATCTTTGATTTGCGTAGGGCGCCGTTTTTTTCTGCGTAGAGTTTGCGTAGGGCGCCGAAACCCAAAGGCCGGCACTGATTATTATTATTATTATACAGAGCTTTTCTCAAATTTTCAAGTTATCCCAAAAGAGAGGAGCAGGCATCAAGCATCACCAACTTGAATCAAAGTAACAATAACAAAAGCAAAATATCAACGTGGAAATACTTTACGAATACCTTTTTTTTATGTTACCAGGAAAATTCTGTAAAAAATACAAAATGCTACACACACAAACAAACAAACAAATTAAGTTGTTCCCAGATCACCAAACACCAAGAGCCAAATCATTACTCAACTTTTTTTTATAGCTTATCCTATCTCATCTTATCTTGTCTTGACATCATAATCATATTCATTTGTGCTTTCATTTCATTTTAATTATAAGTCTGATGCGACATACGACCGGGAGGAAAAATAATTGCATGTTTTCAGGAAGGAAGGATTTTAAAAATAGCTAATTTAATAACAATTTGATTGGATTTTTCCTTCTGATCCTTCTTCTTGATTGTTCATTGTTCCTTGTAATTTACAGACGGGTGGGTTTTGAGTTTGGAAATGAGATGAAATGCAAATGGATCACAAGGGATGATTTAGTTTCCATCGTACACTTGAAAGTTGAGCAGGTGTACATCACTCGTGTAAAGTGTAAAGGAAAATAGTATCTACGATTGAATCTAAATGAATAAATAAATACATGAAAAAAATACATTTACATTTGTACAGACTAAAGTTATAAAGTGAGCTTGTCCCAAAAAATCACATGCTTTTGTTTTGAATATAAACTATAGTTTTGCCCTGCTTAAAATGACAAGAAAGGAAAGTCTCTTTGCCCCAGTGCCGGTGCTGGTGGGTTCCGGATCGGGTCAAGTCGTAAGAGCTGAACATGTGGAGAAGAAAACCCCCGGGAAAAGTGAGGATCCCAACTTTTTGTTAATAAACAAAGATGAGCTTGTAGTTTCTGGGATTTCTGGACGATTCCCTGAAAGTGAGGATTTACAGGAATTTTGGGAGAATCTATTCAATGGAGTTGATATGATCACTGGTAAATTTGCACTCCACATTTTAATTTGGCATCCAGCATTTTTACATTGAAAATTTTGGGGTGTTGGGCTTTTTAACTTTTTCAGAGTTTTCTTCTTTAGTACTAAATGCGTATTTAAAATGTTTGATTAATCAGAGGACGACCGTCGATGGACTCCTGGTCTCAATGGGTTACCCACTCGATCTGGAAAAATTAAAACATTGGATAAATTTGACGCGCAGTTTTTTGGGGTCCATCCAAAACAAGCTGAATTCATGGGTTTTTAAAATTAAAGATTCTACAACTTTCCAATTTGCCCAATATTTTTATTCCACTTTTAAAATTTCTCACTGGATTTTAATGACGGGGGGTTTTGAATTTTTTTACGGGTTGTATAGATCCACAACTTCGAATACTTTTAGAGGTGACACATGAAGCCATCATTGACGCAGGTTGAAATTATTTAAAAAAAAGTTGTTTTGAAAATTTCAAATTTTAGTCGTGTGTGAGTCAGCCTAAATTTTTTTAATTACAAAGCAGGCAAAGACTGGAAACCTCTAAAATTTAGATATTGATATTGCATTTTAGGCATAAATCCAGTTAAAATTCGTGGATCCAAAACCGGAGTTTTTGTTGGAGCCTCAGCAAATGAATCTGAAAAGATTTGGTTTAGAAACAGCAAAACGAGACATGGATATGCACTTACCGGTAAAAAAAAACAATTTTGTACTGCAGTTTTAAATACATGGTTAAAATTTTTGTCTTGCTGCCTTATTTCATAATTTTGTTTGGATAGGAACGCAAAGAGGAATGCTGAGTAATCGAGTTTCCTTCTCCTTCGATTTCCATGGTAACCAATTTTTTTATAAAATAAAAATTCCAGTAAGTACAATCTGAATCTAATTTAAATACTCAATTTCTGTAGGCCCAAGTTTCACGGTTGACACGGCCTGCAGTTCCAGTTTCATCGCCCTGGAACAAGCGGTTGCCTCAATTCGTCTCGGCCATTGCGACGCCGCCATCGTCGCCGGAAGTAATCTTTGTCTGGAACCGAGCCTGTCCCTTCAATATCATCGACTTTCCATGTTGTCGCCAGAGGGGAAGTGCAAGAGTTTTGATGCTTCTGGAAATGGTTACGTGAGGAGTGAGGCGGTTGTGGCCATTTTCATCCAGAAGAAACATGTCACTTTGAGATCTTATGCAAGTATTCTCGCGGCTCGAACAAATAGCGACGGACACAAAGACAAAGGTGTGACATTTCCCAGCGGAGAGCGACAAGCTGAGTTGCTAGAAGAAACCTATAGAGAGGCTGGAGTGGATCCAAAAGATGTCACTTATGTCGAGGCTCATGGAACCGGAACTCAAGCGGGAGATCCACAAGAATTGAATGCAATTACAAAGGTGTTTTGCAAAAATAGGGAGAAAAATAGGCCGCTGTTGATTGGATCTGTCAAATCGAATGCTGGACATGCGGAGCCTGCGAGTGGTGAGAAATTAGAAACAGTTTGTGGCCTCGCAGATGATTTTTGCATTTATTATATTTTTATTGTATTTTTTTATTGATTTTGTTTGATTTTAGGATTGATGAGCTTGGCCAAAGTTTTGTTGTCTATGCAAAAAGGGATTTTACCCGCCAATCTTCACTACAAAACGCCAAACCCAAATATTCCCGCTCTTTGTGATGGCAGACTTAAAGTTGTGTCGGAAAATACGCCGTGGGATGGCGGGATCGTTGGAATCAATTCATTTGGTTTTGGCGGGGCAAATGTAAGAAAGACTCAACTCTGATTTGTCAAATTATTTTGACTACATTTCCTCCCATTATTTTATTGCACTAGGATTTTGACGTCATTTCTTGTAAGTTTGGATTTTATTTTTGTATAGGTTCACATTATTTTAAAATGCAAGCTCAAGGAAATGTCAAACAAAAACAACCAAAAACCATCGTCAATTCCTTTTCTCATCCCATTTTCTGGAAGAACCAAAAACGCTGTTGAATTTGCCCTCAGAAAAATTGCTGATGACATTTCGTCTTCGAATGACCTTCCTCAACAAATCCAAAGAACTAGCCTGCTACATGAAATAACCCGCTCGGAAATTCCAGGTCACTCCGTCAGAGGTCACATTGTCATTTCCCCGGATTTCAAAACAGTTGACATGGATATCCAAGAAAATATCACCAATAATCCTCCAGTCTGGTTCATTTTTAATGGGATGGGCAGTCAATGGCCTCAAATGGGGCGAGATCTATTGAAATTTCCGGTCTTTGAAAACTACATCAAAGAATCAGCGGCCATTTTGAAACCACATGGAATTGACCTCATTTCAGTACTGGTTTATGATGATGAAGCGGCCCTGACTGAAAGTGTTGTAAAATCCTTTGTTGCCATCACTTCTGTTCAAGTTGCTCTTGTTGACCTTTTGAGGTCACTGGGCGTGACGCCAACTGGCGGGATTATTGGTCACAGTGTTGGAGAACTTGCAGCTTCTTACGCCGACAATTGTTTTACAGCGAACCAGACTGTGCTTGCGGCTTTAGCTCGTGGTAGAGCGATTATGGAATCGGCGGGAACTATCGGCGCAATAGAAGGTGCAATGGCGGCAATTGGTCTTTCTTGGGAAGAATCATTAAAAAGATGTCCGCCAGGAATTTTTCCAGCTTGTCACAACGCCAAAGACAGTGTCACAATCTCAGGGCCTAAAAAGGACATTGAAATTTTTGTCCAAAATCTTAAAAACGAGGGAATTTTTGCAAAAGAGGTCAACAGTTCAAAAATGGCCTTCCATTCAAAATACATTGAGTCTGCAAAACCACAGTTGAAATTTTTGATGGATGAAATAATTCCCGCCCCTCATCCACGATCTTCTCGCTGGATCAGTTCAAGTATTCCTGAAAATGAGTGGAGTTCTTCTTTGGCCCAGCTTTCATCCGCTGATTACCATGTCAATAATTTAATGTCTCCAGTTTTATTCCAAGAATCCATCCAAAAAATTCCAGAGGGCTCTGTTGTCATTGAAATTGGGCCTCACGCTCTTCTTCAGGCGATTCTTAAGCGATCTCTTCCAAATTGTACAAACATCGGTCTTGTGAATAAAAATCATCTGGATAATTCAGTTTTTCTTCTCCAGGCTCTTGGAAAATTGCATAACAGCGGTCTTAATCTAAATTTGTCCGCGCTTTATCCACCCGTCAAATTTCCAGTGACCTCTGATACGCCATCAATTAGCCCCCTAATAAAATGGGACCACTTTCTCACTTGGGACGTTCCCCGCTTTCCAGAAAATGACAGTCTCAACCCCTCCGTTTCACCAACCTCAAATTTTGGAGAAATCGCCATGGAGATCAGTTTAAACAAAGAATCCCAAGAGTTCTACGAAGGTCACAAAATCGATGGAAGGATAATTTTTCCAGCCACTGGATATTTACTCTTGATCTGGAAAGCATTTTCTTCTCTTCAGAAGAAGCACTTTGAACAAGTCCCGGTTGTTCTGGAGAATATCAGTATTTTGAGAGCAACTGTTTTGCCGGTAGATGGCCCTCCGGTTAAATTTACTATCAACATTTTTAAGGGCACTGGAGAATTTCAAATTCAAGAGAGTGATGATGTCATAGTTACCGGAATAGTGCGATCACCAAGCGGAAATGAATTTTTACCCTTAGAACACCCAAATCGCCCAACGGCCCAAAAAATGCTCATGTCCAAAACCGACGCTTACAAAGAACTGAGACTTCGGGGTTATGAATACAGTGGTGTTTTTCAGGGCATCAACATTTCAGACGCAGAGGGCAACTGGGCGAATCTAAAATGGCAGAAAAATTGGGTCTCATTTCTTGATACTATTCTTCAGGTGGCCATTTTACACAAGGATACACGCGCTCTCTATCTGCCGACTTATTTGGACAAGGCCATTTTTGACCCCTTTATTTTTCTCCAGCATCTGCAGCAAAAGGAAACAACTATTACAGCTGATGAAAAACTAGTCCCTGTTTTCAATTATCCCGACCTAAATGTAATAAGTTGTGAAGGAATTCAGTTTCACAGGTTGAAAACTGGAATGGCCCCTCGAAGAACCGCGAATTCTGACCTTTTGAGACTGGAGAAATTCCAATTCACACCCTATTTTGACGGCAGCAGTTCAAAAATAATGCAGAATTCCCCTGAAAATTGTATCTCAGCTTGTCTCGATATAGTCCTTGAAAATATATCTGAAAACAAACTGCAGATGCTAGAAATCCTTGGAAATTTAGAAAATTCACCAGAGAATTTTGTCATCAGTGGACTTGCTCAAACTCATATTTTGAATCAGCCCTTAAAAACATGTGATGGAAAAGTGGTTATTTTGGGTCAAAATCAAGGTCAAGGTCAAGAGACAGAGGTCACACAACACCTAAAAAAATTTGAAATAGAGGTCACACATGCAACAATGGAAAATGAAGCCAAACTCATTCACAAAATGTCCAGTTTGGTTGATCTCATCATAACGAGTGAAACCAGGTTTCTTATGAGCGGAAATTCAAATGAAACGGATTTTACACTCAGAGACCAAGGATTTCTACTGTATCACAAACAAAGTTCTTCCACAGAAAAATCTGAACCTGAATTCGGATTGGATTTTGAAAAACTCGAAGATTCATCTCAGCTTTTCTTGATTGCCCATAAAATCTCAGCATCTCATCATTTTTATCTTTTCAAGAAATCCTTGCAAAATTTTCATGACAACAGTGAGAGCCAAAGCTTAATTAATACAGTTGAGATAAATTTGAGTCCTAATATTCCGCCATATTCTCTTTCCAATTTCAACTACAGTTGGGTTGAAGAGCTAAAGATGGCGATGCAAAAGGCGGTGGATTTAAAAAATGAGCCCAATTTCAGAATTTATCTAATTTCCAAAGAGAACAGAACAGACTGTGGCCTAAACATTCCATCTGGAGTTTTAGGACTTGTAAATTCCCTAAGAAAAGAACCTGGAGGAGATAAAATCCGTTGCTTCTTCATCCGGGGCTCACCCAAAATTGCTACTGATTTGAATTTCAACAAACCCTCAAAAAGTCTCTCATTCATCCTGCAGCGTGATCTGGTGATGAACGTCTTACAAGAAAATGGGTGGGGCTCAATGCGGTTTTACAGTATTCAAGAAGAGGTCAAAATGAGCAAGATTGTCGATCACGCCTACTTGAATTCGATCACTCGCGGAGATTTGTCAAGTCTGAGATGGTTTGAATCTAATCTCAAGTATCATGAGCCACAATCCGAAGTTTGCAGCGTCTACTACGCCCCTTTGAATTTTCGCGGTAAGTTTTAAAAACTCGTTTTTTAAAAAAAAGAATACTATTTTTGAATTTTGAATGGAATTTTTACCGTCTTTTTTAATAATTTCAGATGTCATGCTCTGCACCGGAAAATTGGCTTTGGACTCCCTGCCGAATAATCTTGGAACTAAAGAATGCGTCCTCGGTCTTGAGTGGAGCGGTAAAACTCAAGATGGCGCCCGAGTTATGGGCGTGGTTCAAGCTTGCGCTTTAGCAACATCAGTTGTTCCGGATGCAGAATTTCTATGGGATTTTCCAAAAACTTGGACCTTGGCTGAAGCTGCAACAGTTCCGGTTGCCTACGCAACGGCATATTACGCTTTGATTGTACGCGGGAAAATGAGAAGAGGCGAGTCCATTTTGATTCATGCGGGCGCTGGTGGAGTTGGAATGGCGGCAATCAGAGTCGCTTTATCAATGAATTGCGCAGTTTACACGACAGTCGGCTCACAGGAGAAAAGAAACTTCCTCATGAAAACATTTCCAAAACTCAATCAGTCCTCTTTTGCAAACTCTAGGGATTCCAATTTTCTTGAACACATCCTTCGAGAAACTAGAGGTCGCGGAGTTGACCTCGTTTTGAACAGCCTGGCTGGAGAAAAGCTCCAGGCTTCAATCAAATGCCTCGCTTTTCAGGGGAGATTTTTGGAGATTGGAAAAGTGGATCTTTTCAAAAATAGTGGACTTGGAATGTCAGTTCTGTTGAAGAATGTGAGTGTCCATGGAATTCTACTCGATGGCCTCAAAGATGGCGACGAAGACAAACTAGAAACGAGGCAACTTCTTCAAGAAGGCCTAAGTTCTGGAATTGTACAACCTTTAAAATCTACAATATTCACCGATTCGCTCGAAGATGTTGAAAAGGCCTTTCGATTCATGGCCAGTGGAAAACATGTCGGGAAAATCCTGATTGAAATCCGCAAGGAAAATGACAACAAACTAAAAACTATTAAAGCTCTGGCACGAACTCATTTTGATCCCAAAAAATGTTATGTAATAATCGGCGGCCTAGGCGGATTCGGACTTGAGCTTTGTGGCTGGCTAATTGAACGGGGCGCCAAAAAACTGGCCCTTGTTTCTCGCTCTGGCGTGAGAAATGGGTATCAAGAGAATTGTCTCAGAAGGTGGGGAAAAGAAGGCGCAACCATTTTAACACCAACAACTGATGTCACCGCGCTAGATGGCGCTACCTCTTTACTTCAAGAATCTATTTCAAAATTAAGGGCACCTCTTGGTGGTATTTTCAACTTGGCCATGGTTCTCGCCGACGGCGTTCTACAAAATCAGACACCAGAATCATTTCAAACCGTTTCCAGGCCAAAATTAAACAGCACAATATTTCTGGATGAAGTTTCTCGGACTCTTGCGCCATCTCTCGAGTATTTCGTTGTATTCTCAAGCGTTGTAAGTGGAAGAGGAGTGCCAGGGTTGTCAAACTACGCATGGGCGAATTCCGCAATGGAGAGGATTTGTGAGCATAGGCAAAAAGACGACCTTCCTGGTTTGGCCATCATGTGGGGAGCGATAGGTATTTTTTAGGTCATTTTTATATTCACAAAGGTCAAAGGTCATACTTCAAAAAATCGGGAACTAAATAATTTCTTTGTACTTGAAATTCAAACAGGTGACGTTGGAGTTCTCCAGGAAGAAAAGAGGATGAGCAATGACGTTGAAGTGGGTGGCACCATGCCCCAACGGATCACGAGTTGTCTCAAAACACTGGACCTTCTTCTCACCGAAAGCAAGTACAACCATCAACCAGTTTTGTCCTCTATTGTTTTAGCTGAAAAAAGAAAGAAAGGTTATCACTCCAAAGATGGCGCCAAAAATGATGGTGTTGGAACCAGTGTCATGGAAAAAGTTGGCAATATTTTGGGGATGAAACCCGAGGCAATACAAAAAGTTAATCCACAGATGAAGCTTCATGAAATCGGCATGGTAACATTTTTTGAAATAATTGCTTTTCAAGGTTTCTAACGCATTAAAAAAGGTCAGAGGTCAAAGGTCAATCTATATGTCATTTTTTACAGGATTCTCTGATGATTGTTGAGATAAAGCAGCTGCTGGAAATGACCTCTGGAATCACTCTGCAAGATCAAGACATGTCAAACTTGACGTTTAAAAAAATTCAAAATATTTCCAACGCTAGCTCAAAATTTGCAGATTTAAAAGTCCCAGTGGCGCCAAATTCAAATTCAAATTTAAACTCACCTTCACCTGTAAAAGTACAAAATCAATCGGACAATTCTTATTCGCCTAATCTTGGTAGTGATTTTAAGAGCGCGCCACAATCTCAAAAAAGTTTGCAGAATCAACCAAAATCTGGAGAAAAGCGCCGAAATCCCGTCAAATACGTTAGTGTGGCTTTTGACCTTCTCCTCGCTTTCACGTCTCTACTTTTCTTCATTCCCCTCCGACAGAGTTTTAAAATGTACTTAAAACTAGCTCAAAAGTACAGTGGTTCAAAGATGAAAATGACAGATGGCATTTTTGACGAAATGGTGGCACAGAATCCCCAATCGTCGAATGTTTCCGCCTTTGTAACTTGCGAAGGAGTTCCGAACAGGTCAGAAATCATCAAGACTTTGGAAGATCGCCTTGTCCACTGGAGAACCAACATTCGACTGGACAGACCAACAAAAGAGAGTGACGCCATCTACGAGCCTTATGAGTCTCTTCAATGGAGACTGGAACGAGGACTTTTGTTTTTCTACTGGGTAAAAGATGAAGATTTTGACATTAAGAATCACATCATTTTTGAGGAATTCGAAGAGACACTAGATGACACTCTTGACAAAAGGTCAATCAAAGCTTGTGAGTTCTACAGCTCTTACAACTGGTCAAAGGAAGAGGGCAAAAAGAGGCCGCAGTGGGAAATCAAAATAATTTCTCCAAATAATTCTCAAACTTCCAAATCTAAGGAATTTTGCGTTGCCATGACATTTCATCATTCTTATGGGGACGGATTGTCGTTGGTCCACCTCATTCAGTAATTACTCTTTTCATCTCATTATTTTATTGACTTTAAATTTGGCGGGAAATGAATTTGGATTTTTGAAATTAATATTTTTTCAAATTTACATTTTTTAGGTACGCCCTCTGTGATCAAAATCAAAGTCGGCAGGTTTCCAATTCACCCTCTGTTATTTTAAAACCTAGTCCTAATCCTAAAGGTCAAAGTCAAAGTCAAGGTCAAGGTCAAATTATGTCAGCACGCTTTGTTTTGGAAAAAACCCGCCATTTTCTCCCCATCATCTCAACTCTTTTGAAAAGATTTCACCACCTCGTTTTGAAATCATGTGAGGTCAATTTACATTTCAAGCCGATTCCAGCGCCATCTCTGAGTCGACATTACAAGTGGACAAAACTCAACCTGAGCAAGTTGAAATTAGTTCGAGATCAAAACTCTGGAAAAACGTACCCCGCCTCCGCCGTAATCCTCTCGTGCGTCTCTTTTGCTTATAAAAAGTTGTACAAAAAGGCGGGAAAATCGGACCAACTGCCCAAAAATCTTCTCGCTTTGATGACGCACGTAATTTCCCCTTACAAAAAAATAGGCTTGACCAACAATGCCGTTGCCAATGATGTGACTTTTGCTGAAAATGTACACAAAGAGGAAAAACTGAATGAAAAAGATGCAAACGAAGAGGAAAGAGTGACAAAAGTCGCAGATAATATTTCAAGGAGACTCACGTTTGAAAAACTGCAAGCAGTGCGAGACAGTGTGACGATCCTTAGTTTTTTTCCAATCCAGATACAGAAATTTATTTTCACGTATTTTTCACTCAAACTGTCTCTTGTATTTTCACATGTGCCTGCGAGCATCCCGCGAAATTGTACTTATTTTGGAGGGTACAATGTGAACCATATTCATGCTGCAACAATGTTACCTTGCGGAGCTCCAGGAGCTCTCTTGTCTTTCGTCGACAGTGCAAATGACACAGTTTCCTTGTCTCTGATTGTGGATGACCATGCCATCGAAGTCAGTCCGACTTTCCTCTCGGATTTCTTCCTGTTTTTTCATGAGGCATTTGAAAATCTCACAAATAAAGGAAAATCAAATGACGACTTTAATTCTCATTAACAAACATTTTGGAGGAGTTTTAAAACTTGTATTTAAATGTCATTCAATTTACTGTAAAATAAACTTGTACATTTTTAAAAGAAACTGATTTATCCTATATTTTTCTGGCATTACACATCAAGTAAATAAATAAATGCAATTGTGCACAAAGACACAAAATTCAAAGGCAAAAAAGGTTTATCATTTTATTGAAGGTACGAGTAAATTTGGATGGATGTTCTTGCTGCAATCACAATTTAATCTTTTCTTCTGATGAACTTTTTGAATTGTCTGAAGCAGCGCAGGCACAAAAAATGAGCGATTCTGTGAATAAGAGTTTCATAATCAACAAATTGTTTCTATATTATACTGGTCAAGTTTAATGTTGACCCACATAAAGAATCCTGAATGCATACTAAAATCATAAAGCCAACAAAACTGACGAAAGAAACGGGATAATTGAGCTCCAACCGAGATAATTTACTCTCATTTTCCCATTTCCAGATTTCAGCTCTGAAATGTACAAGTGCAAAGACAAGTGAAGGAAAATCCAAAGCCAAAATCAAGAGAAGAATGAAAATTTCAAAGTATTTTGAACTTTAAATGTAAACTGCAGGAAAATAACAAATGCTCATCAGTCATTTATTTACAAACTAAATTGCATTTGCAATTCAGTTCAAATTGAGGAAGCTCTAGAAATTAAAATGATCAAGTTGCATACTTGAAAAATTAAAAGATTTTGTCTATACCATCCACAATTTGAGATTTGAGATTACAGATACAGAATACAGAATAATACAGACAAGAGCAGCTACTTTCAAAATATCAGTGAACAATTTTTACTACATCTCCATTTTGAATTGCCAAGATTGGTCAGCCGTTTAATTTTAATTGTGTTAGTGGGAATTGCAAGTTGCAAATTGCACATTCATGAAAACGTATGCATGAAAAGATGAAAAGAATGCAGTGGATGAAAGAGGTAAATTGGGGTCAATTGTCACAGCGGGAGGACACTTTTACTCAAGCGGAGTCCGTTGCCGGCTTAATCTGCGGATTAATTTGTTTGTTCACTTGCAAAGTCACTCAGTTTAGAGTGTACTCATTTTATTTTCAATCTTTAAAGATGCGCATTTTCCTCGGATTTTGCTGTTTTTCCTCTTCCGTGAAAGCATAAAGCATCACTCAGAAAATTACATCTTTTACCATTCTCCACTTTTGACTATTGACTTTGGAGTCTCTTTTGAAATTTAAATGACCGTGGATTTATTTATCGTGAAAGGAGCAGCGCAATTATTTTAATCAGGATTACATTCTGATTACGGATTTCTGACTGCAGCAGTTTTTGCCTGAAAAGGGAAACGAGAAACGAGTGGGACGAAATGAAAAGAATTGAATAAAGTCAAATTGTTTTTCTAGTTGATGCACAATTTGGAAATTAGTTGCAAAATTGTCAGTTTTCAATGGGCTGTATTTATCCGCGTGTAGGAAAAAGAAATGTGCAAAACTGGAGATTCCAAAGTCAGTTCAGTCAAGATTTGAGAGTCGTGAGATTATCAATTCAATCGCATAGAACAAATTTTACTAGATTAAAAATTCAAACTCAGACTCAAATCTCGAGTCTCGAGCTGAACTTTCAGCGGTGCAAAAATAAATAATCGTAAGTATTTTTCCTCGGTTTTCTAGATAAATAAAATAGTCAAATTTTCCCCATATTTTTTCTACTCTGTAAAATCCTAGTAATCAAAAATCAACTTTCTCTTTGTCTTTGATTTTTTTCACTAGATTTAAAATGACGTGGATTTTGGCTGTAGCACTGTGTTTGGTTTGGTTCTGTTCCACTCTTTTCTTCATGTGCTCTGCCATCAACTTTATCTTTTTCAATTTTCAACCATCTCGTGAAATTCAAACGGATCCGAGTCGTAATTCTAAAATCCCGCTTAGAGTTGGAATTTATCAATCTCACCAGCTCCAACTCCAGCACTTGGACGCTGATGAAACGGAATCTCAAATTTTCATCAGAGAAACTGTAAGTAATTTTAAAACAACTCAAACTCTCAACTCTTTAAATTTAGAATAATTTTGGAAATTTTATTTCAACCATTTTTTTTTCAATTTCCAAGCAATTTTTATTTGAGTGTAAACTTGCAAATTTTACGTTTTTGATCGGTGCTTTAAAATTTGTGTTTGTATTTTTTGTATACTTTTGAATCTTTGTTTAGGAAACAAAAGTGGATGAAGAGGCGCCGCCGGTGGAGAAAATTTCTGTCAGGGAAAAGGAGAAAAAAGAAGAAACAAATTCCCATGGAATTTCCCTGGTTTGACTATAAATCCCAAATCCAACATCAAGAATAAAAAATCCAAACTTTCAAGATAAATCTTGTTCACGTTGATATCAAAAATTGTAAATTGTGGATTAACTATAAATGTTTAATTTAAACTTTAAATCCTTAAATTTTGATGTTGTACTTGTTGGCGTATGAAAATTGGCATTAAAAATAGTCATTTTTTTGCGAGCCTGTAAAATCTATATCTTTGAGAACCTCCTTTGTCTTTTGTGTTGGGTTTATTAACTCATGGTTTTTTTCATGTCCAAGTTAAAAGTTTCCATGACTACAGAGTCCCATTTTTTTATGTATTTTATTCATTGATGGGCAGAAAATCGGAATTTTATTCCCAAGTATTTTTCATAAATGCATAAGCAAGCTAACACAAAACAAACACATGAGAAAAATCCTGTCCAGTGTCCACAGCAAGTTTTGGAATTCTTGTCTCAATTTATATTTTTCCTCATTCCGCATTGTGAACTGTGAGTATACACATAAAAAATTAGGCCTTATGTTCAACTATTTGTACTTTGTAGTAATAACTCATATTTTAGGAATTTACGGTGCAACACATTGCGGGTTTTACATGTTTTAAACGCAAAAGCATTGGGATTGGAAATTGAAACTAAGCGAAAGGAATGGGAATGTAAAAGGAATGGCAGCTTTCAAGTTGTCCAGTTTTCAAAGCGGAGGAGCACGGAAAAAGTACGAGGCAAAAAGCTGCTCTAAACAAAAGCTTAAAAGCGCGACTCTGGAATGGAAAGTGAGGAGTAAAGCTTTGACTCAAGTACATTCGCCGTGGACTCAACTTGAAAAATGTGCTAGAAAATGCATTTCAATTTTCTCAATGCTCTGGAATTAGCTGGCGTCGTCTCCTTTCTCTTTGCTTGTGCACTCGAAATTTTCAATCCAGATTT
>JAQGBI010000572.1:0-14718 GCA_034698325.1 Sminthurinus elegans | reverse complement strand
CCTTACCATGTTTTACGTTATGTGCATATTTATAAATCTTTGTCTTTGTATGTATCTTGTACTGTAATGTTGTTGTTTGGGCCGATGGCCATATCAATGGAGAAATAAATAATAATAATAAATACATGTCTCAGGAAAAAAAATAATTTTCAACTGCGAGGAGCCGGGAGGGGTCGAAAGTTTAGTTGTTTT
The DNA here is from genome assembly GCA_034698325.1 of Sminthurinus elegans. Lineage (NCBI taxonomy): Eukaryota > Metazoa > Arthropoda > Collembola > Symphypleona > Katiannidae > Sminthurinus > Sminthurinus elegans. The sequence continues at coordinate 14,526 of JAQGBI010000572.1, read as the reverse complement.
TGTTTGGCAAATTTGGACGTTCCAACGCCGGTTAGAAAATTAGACAGTAAATTGGGTTCTTGCCACTTTAAGATATCAATTGTCGATGGTGAGCTGGAGTTTTTTGAAACGGTCCTTTTGCTTTATAATCCTCAGAAAAAAATATTATTGTGGTGCACGATGGGATTTTGGTGGAAAATCTCATTAAAATCTCATGAGAATATCATTAGATTCGCACTGGGTCTCATTAAAATCTTACTAAAATGTCACTAAAAATACTGAAATTTAAAATGTGATGAGATTTCCATGGGAATCGATTAGATTCTCATGGAATTTCCATGGATTTCAATGCAATTTTCGACCAAGATTGCATTGAAATCTCACTAAAACTGTGTCATTAGATTCTCATCCAACACAATAAGATTTTTTTATGAGGGAAGTGGCTCAACAAACTCAAATACACCAACTACATTTTTCATTCCGCTTTCACACCCAACGCAACGGGTTTCGTGTAAATGCTTTTGAGCCAAAATAAAAAAATATGGATTTGAGGTTATTATTTTTGGTTTTTAAATAAAAATAGCGTCAGATTTTATGTGACAACGGAATTGATGTTTAATTATGTTTTTTACAATTCGGGTTTGATTGTGTGCAGATAAACGCCGCAGTCAATATTTTCCTCGGTAATCAAGTTAGCAGTTTAATTGTACAAGGCAATTGTCAAGTTTCGTACGAGCTAACAAAGCTGAGGAGATCTATTGAAGGAAATCCAAACAATGGTAATTATTTTACTAAACGGCGTTGAAATTGTACAGTTGATTCCAAAATTAGTTGACATTAAAACATTAAAAGGTTATGAAAAATGCGATGGTACTTTTTGTATTGTGTATTTTAGCTTCGAGTTTAGAGTCTCGAGTCGTGAGTAAGTTTAAACTTTTATTAACAGAAACGCTTTGTCATTCAATCCATCAAATCTTTTGTACATTCATTTACAAAGTTTATTTTTATTGTGAGCCGAATTTTCATGTTGTTTCATATTTGAGGAGTTAGCAGCTTTGTGCACACAACCAGAAAAGGAACAAGCATATTTTTTCTCCCCTCCGTGAATTAAAAGATGAATCTTCAGATGACCATTTGTTTTTGCTGAATAATCACACTGCGGCTCTGTGCACTTGAATTGTCTGAGGTCGAAATGCACATGTTTGAAATGTTGTGTAACAGCTTTTCTCGTTTTCCCTCGGAATGGACAGAGTTCACATTTGTACCGGCGCTCCTCACTGTGAGTTTTTAAATGATCAGAAAGGCGACCTTGAGTTTTGCTACGATATTCACAGGATTCAACTGGACAAGCGAAAGGTTTTTCACCAGAATGCACAACTTTATGTTTTTTCATGTTTGAGTTTGTATTTGCTTCAAAATTGCAGTTGGGCTCGTCACACTTGAACAGCTTGTTTGCACTGTGTATTAAAAGATGGGTTTTCAGGTTAGCATTTGTCTTTGATGTATAAGCACACTGCGGCTGTGTGCATTTAAAAGGTCGAAAGTCTGGATCAGAATGGGTATGTATCAAGTGACTTAAAACGTTGCTTCTTGTTTTCCCTCGGAATGAACAAAGTTCACATTTGTACCGTTTCTCCTCGCTGTGAGTTTTCAAATGCGTAGAAAGATGTCCTTTGGATTTGAAACGGAGTTCACAGGACTCAATTGTACAGGCAAAAGGTTTTTCATCCGAATGTACAACTTTGTGATTTTCAATTTCTGGTTTCGTCCTGGCTTCAAAATGGCAGTGGGGCTTGTCACATTTGAACAATTTTTCAAGCGTGTGACTTTTGATGTGGGCGGTGAGACGTTCTTTACTTTTTCCAGAATATTCACAAAGTGGACATGGAAATGAAGGGCGTTCTTCGTCATCTTCCGGATCATGAGTGAGCTGATGTCGCTTGAGGTTGGATTGGCAGCTGGTGGAATATTCACAATTTGGATCCGGGCACTTGTATGGATTTTCCTTTGTGTGCGTCCTCGAGTGTCTCACAAGATTACCCCGTTGCGTTGTGGCATAAGAACAAGATTCAAATGGACAAACAAACGGGGCTTCTCCCGTGTGAATTCGAGTGTGTTTAATGAGACTTGCTTCGTGATTCGTGGAGAAATTGCAGTTGGGATGAGAACAAAATAAAGATTTTTCTTCAGAGTGGATTTTTGAATGGAGAGTGAGAGTTGACTTTTGTTTTGCAGCGTAGTTGCACCCAGATTCTGGACATGGAAAAGGTCGAGAAGATGACGGCAATTTGAAGATGTGCACAGATTTCACATGGGCTTTCAAATGGGCTTTCGTTTTTGCCCTGTAGGGGCAGTCGGGGCATTTGAAGGGCTTCAACTCAGCTGTATGAGTTTTTACATGTTTTCTGTAGTGCTGGACAATCTTTGTTGAATAAGGACAGAGGGCGCATTTGTAGTCGGAAGGAGGTGCTTCAACTTCAAATTGATTTGCAGCTGTATTTTCCCCCGTCTCCATGTTCAATTTTCAATTGTGGGCAATTCCAAAGCCTTGGATTTTATTTCTACAAAAGTTATCAAAAGAAACAAGTGGAAATTTTCCACAATTGACAATGTTGTTTTACTTGAAACCTTTAAATGAGGAATTATCACACTTTTAACGAAATGATTGCATGGCAAAAGCTGCCATTATAGAGTTATTTTTTAACACGGGATTTTGGGAACAACTTTGCTCAATTCAGAAACAAAAAAAACTTGCTTTAAACAAAAGAAGGCAATTTTTATTCCAATACGATTCAAAAGTGGAAGATTCAAAATAGAAAACCAAGTACGATTGATTTGGTAGTTTGTTCCATGTTCAGTTTTCAAATTCCAACTGACACGTTTGCAATAAAAGTTGGAAATGAATGTGGAAAAAAGAAGGGATTGGAAACAGGAAAAAGAAAGGGAGGGAAAATTCGTGGAATTGGACTGGCTGGGAATTACAGATTATGGATTTGTGGGTTTCCAGGTAAAACTGTGTAGAGGAAAAGCATTGGATTAAAACAAGCCAAAATTTGGCTGTGGGAACTTTTTAACTATTTATTGTTCAAAAAATTCCAAGTATTTGATTATATTATGATTTGAGTCTTCTTACTCCAGCACATTCCACAGAACAGTAGAAAACATGAACAATGGAAACGGGTTTCATGAGTTTACATTTCAACATCTCTAGCTCAACCTTTTGGCTGCACGTGAACGCTTGAAAGATAAAATTAAATATTGTGTCTGTTGCCTGCCTTTTGTTTGTTGCTTGTCTTCGGCTATCTAGAATAGGACCATGAACTCAAATCTATATGACCTGAAAAATTGTAGTTATTTTTCTAGACGGCGTTGCAGTTGCAAAGTTAGTTTCAAAATTAGTAAGCGTAGAAAACTAAAGACAGTACAAACATCAATGTTTTATTACTGTCTTTGCGTAAAAACAGTTGAAAACGTTAAATCTACCTCTTCAAGGTCGGAAAATGATAGTTATTTTCCTCAACGGCGCTAAAACAGAATATTGTGATTTCTATGTAAATTCATATTGTATTTTTGTTGTTTAATTTTTGTTGTTTAATGGAATTTGATTAATTTGGGCGGAGCTGGGTTAAAATTGGCTGTTGCATAATTAAAAACATTCCATGTGTAAAGGACATGGAATTGTTTTATATTTCGACAATAATTTTTCACAACTGGAGGCCAAATTCGGAATCTGTTAACATTACGTCTCAGAAAATCATGGAAATCTTTTTGGTTGGCGTTGAAGTTGTACATTGAAACTCACAAAGAGCTCAAAGCTCAAAATAGAATTGGAATTAGTTGATGAGTATGAAAAATCCATGTGTATTTCTTGGTTAAATTTTGAAACCAGTAACTTACAAACTAAAGCCTTTAAATTTGAATTACTATGTAAATTAATTATTTATACGGCTAAAATAAATCTCCTCAAAATGAAACATATTATAACATAAATGAACATTTTATCAAGAAAGTTAAGCTCTTCTCTCAATCTTAGGTTCACAACTAGCGTCATCGTGCAGTTTCAAATTACAAACCTGCGAGCCTTTTCATACCATTTAAAGTTCCTGGGCTAAAACCACCTGTAAAAAATATAGTAGATTTTTGGTACGAAAATACTTTGACCCAAATTTCTACCACCAAACAAAAGCAATCCACAGTCCACAGCAAACCCGATTATTTTTTCAAACTTTTAAAAGCTTTAGTTGCATTTTCGTTTCCAAGAAATATCAAGAAACATTTGCCTGAATTCGTCCAGACAAATTTAAGAACAGCTTAAAAACCAATTATTTCCCTTCTCTTTTAATTTAGTTTGTTCCTCTCTCTTTTTTATAGAATTCAAAGGCTGCATTTACAATTAGACATTGACCTGGATAAAATTTCAGTGTTCAATTTAACTCCGCTTTGAAATTGTCTATTTTGCGCTTAAATATTCACCTTGAGCTCAAAGCAATTTTATAAAGTTGTTCTTCATCAAGCCGCTTTGTTTTAACACATTTGTAAAAGTAAAACTGAACAAAACACCATTTCTTGCTACAGCAAAAATTCAAAGAGCGTGGGTGAGATCAAAACTGTTTTGGCCCAAAACAGTTACATCTTGGCTTTATTCTGTATTATTTAACCAAACTTTCCCAGCTTTGCTTTTTCACTAATTGTAAATGCACACCCAAAAAAATAGAGTGGTGCAAAAATGCAAAAATGTGCTCTCTTTCCTTATTCAACAAAAGTTGTTCCACATTTCAAACAGCATTTGAGCAGCCATTCAAATGAGAAACCCTTCAAGTGCCCCGAGTGCCCATTCAGGGCAAAAACGAAAACCCATTTGAAAGTACATGTGAAAGCTGTCCACCTCCTCGATTTACCATCTTCTCGACCTTTTCCATGTCCACATTCTGGATGCAACTACGCTGCAAAAACAAAGTCAACTCTCAAAACATACTCAAAAATTCACTCGGATGAAATTTTTTTTGTTTGCTCTCATCCCAACTGCAATTATTCGGCGAATCAGAGCGGACAGTTCAATTTTCACATTCAAACTCACACGGGAGAAAAACCGTTCATTTGTCAATTTGAATCCTGCACTTATGCTGCAGCTCATCAGGGTGATCTTTTAAGGCACACGACGGTCAACACAAAAGAACGACCGTTCAAATGCCCCGAGCCGAATTGCGCATTTGCGGGGGCGCAGTTGGCCCATTTAAAACGACATCAACTCTACCATGTGCCAAAAGAGGGCCAAGAACATCCCTTATTTTCATGTCAACTTTGTGAATATTCTACCAAATTTCGTGGAAATCTCTCCTTTCACATCAAACGACACACCCTTGAAAAGTTGTTCAAATTTGACGAGCCCAACTGCAATTTTGAAGCCATTACAACAACGGAAATTAAAACTCACAAAGTTGTGCATTCTGATGAAAAGCCCTTGGCTTGTCCTTTTGAAGCCTGTGAATATCGTTGCAAACTGAAAAGTAATCTTTCCACTCATTTAAAGTCGCACAGCGAGGAGCGACGGTTCAAATGTGAACTTTGTCCATATCGAGGGAAAACAAGGGAAGTTGTTGCAATTCATTTTAAATTTGTGCGCTTTGATCCCAACTTCAAACCCTTCAAATGCCCGGAACCGCAGTGTGACTCTGCGTTCAGGACAAAACGGAACTGGAGCAGACACATTTTAGTTCACAAGGGAGAGAAAAACTACTCTTGCTCCTTCCCGAATTGTGAGTACAGAGCGGTTTCAGGTGGACTGGTTAAACAACATGAATGCATCCACGAGACGGAGAAAAGGGGAAAATGTGAGTTGTGTGATTTTGCGACCAAGAGAAAGTCAAACTTGATGCAACACATGAAAACTCACAACCGGAAAAGGAAAATCAAGTGATTCCTCATTCCTCATTTTTCAAGATGACGTGTTAAAATGTTTAAATGTGTATATACATTTTTTAGAAAAATAAAATAAAATTAAATTAAATAAAATACATTGATCTGTCAATTCCAAACGTGGAATTCCACAAGTTTTTCGAACTAATATTAAGAATTTCGTACACTTAAAATTATTGTTATTTTATTCCAAGGCATTTTCCTAAAAATCCAGAAACTTTGTTTAATTTTTTTGTTCATATAAAGTCGCATGACAATATTTTTTGGTTGAACAACTTTCCTTGTCGCAGGAAGTCACACCAAACATAAATACTTGATTTTATTTGATTTGGTAATTGTAACTACTTTTTATTTTGTGATTGTTTTATACTTAAAAAATCCAGTCTGCACTTACAACTCCATTTACAGAGCTGAAACATGAAAATTCAAACATTATTTTTCTCTCAAACGGATTTTATTCTGTTGCATCAGAATCTGATACCTTTTATTGAGATAGAAATGCCAATTGAGCCCATTGGAAGTACAAATTCCTCTAAATTTTTTTTTGATTTAAAACATGTGTTTTAAATGGGTTAATTTCCATGGAATCTTTGGAGGCATATGTACTTCCAATGGGCTCAATTAATTTAATATAACTTTAACTATAGACTCAAAAAGCAGTACAGAATGTTCTGAGCGGCGTTGAAATAACAAAAAAAACCCGAATTGATCTTCATTTTCAAGGGGATTACTTTAGAAAGGACGATACAAATTCATGCATAAAAAATAATCGGTTTTAGGCATAAGCAACCACGGCAACCGCTGAGGGCGCCAACAAGATCTAGAATCTAGAAAAAGGGCCCAAAAAATGAGAAAGGGGTCCCAAAAGAGAAAAAATGGCACCAAGTCGACAAGAACTGGTGAATAATTTGAACAGGGGGCACAAAAATCCACAAAACGGGTCACAGAGTTCAAAAAAAGTTACGCGCTGTGTTTTTTGCTTGGAGTACCGCAACCTAATGACCGGCTCTGTTCCTTGACATTTTTTCCATAGTTTCAAAAGCAAAATTTCAACTAACAGCAAAATACTCGTTATTTGCCAGTGGTAGGTTTCAGCAAACAAGTTTTTGAACACCTTTATCCTTTATTTTCAGGATTATGAAGTTGTGATTCCAGAGCTTCATGAGCCAAGTGCGCCATCATTTGCACCCTAAAACAACATTCAAATGTACTGAAATTATTTTTGAAATACAGCTTTCCAAGGCGCAAATTCTGAAATTAAAAAAGCTTTTCTTGAAAAGAACCGCACACTAGATATAATGAGTTTTAGTTTCTTAAATTTACACTAGATATAAAAGAATTTTGGTACTGGTACGTAGCGAATTCTCGGTAAAATATCCTCTGAAGGAATGTGTAATACTAGAGTATCCACGGTAATGGAATTTTGAAATCTATCATTTTTGGATCTGAAAAAAGATTATAATTTTTCTCAACGGCGTCAAATTTGAACAGTAGTCTTGAAATGTAACAAAAAACACTAGTATTTTCCCAGTGCCAGTGTAATTTTTAAATCCATAAAATGTGGTGGAAAGTACTAGTTTGTGGAAAATAGAGACTTTGGTTGCTTCATCAAAGAAATGGTGTCCTTGAAAGCTTGAAGCAATTTGAGAACTCGCGCAAAATAAAAGCATTGGGTTTGCAATCAAAAATCCAAAGAATGTAAAAGGTTTGCAAACTCATAATAATTGTGCCTCATTTTTATGTAAAACTAAATCATCGTCAAGTTGTTTTTAAAGGCGAAGAAATGGAAATATTTTATTGTATTTGTCCAGTGTTTGTTAGTTTCACGTTTGAATTAAAAGTCGGGCATTATTCACAAAATGGTTTTACATGAAGGCAAAATAACATGTGTATAAGTATATGTGCACGGAAGTAAACATCCTTCAAAATGAGTCTCATTTTCAGTCGTTGAAATTCACAAATACGAATTAATCAAAAGAGGTTTTAGAGCATTTTTAGAGTAGTTTTTTTTGGACGTGTAGTTAAATTCATCTGATTCTCATTTTGAGTAGTCTAAAGTTGAATTTTGGATTTTCTAAACGGCGTTGAAACAAATCGCAAATTTAATTTCTGGGTAAATTCCTGAGTGTAAATTTTTCCGAGTAGAAATGTTGGAGCCGTTGTAGAAAATCATACGCAACAAACATGATTTAAGCGAAGTAAAGTTTATTCTTCAGTTTAGTTAATGACTCAGAATTAAATCAAGTATATTCACAGTATTTTTTATTTTTTGGGGCATCTTTATTATAAAAATTTACATGCATTTATACAGGAGATGCTCACGAGATGCCTCAAAAAAGGTCCCTTTAGGATGTACTTTAACTGAGAGTGTACATTCGCAGTTCATTTATCCATCTCAAGTTTGAATGAGAAATTGTGCACAAAGTAATTTGTATCAATACAAAAGGAAACATAAATGTAAGAAATTGTTTTAAAAGGAGCAAATTGGTGACTTTCTGTAATCGTGGATTTTGGTACACACTTTACTCAATAATTTTGGCTGAAGAAGCACTTCTAAGAGGAGGATCTTTCACCTATGCCTCTAAAACGGACAATGATTTTCTGAAACGGCATTGAAACATAACATTTCTTGCTTGAATTCATATTTATTGACTTTATTTGCAAATAGCCTCTCTTGTTTTCTTTGTTTCCGTTGTGTTTTGTATTTTAGAGTATTTGGTGAAATTGGACTGAATTAAACCATAATGTTGAATGTTGAATAATGAAAAAGGTTCTGCGGATTCCAACTGATTTTTTCAGATTTTGGCACATTTTCTACATAAATCTTCATCTGCGGAAATGCAAGTAAACTGCTTTAAACTTAGCCTAAATTTAAAATAGCTGACTTTACTCGTTTTGTCTTAAACAATGGTGATTTGTATTTTTAAATCCTCCGAGTTTTTTTATAAACGTCGTAAATCCTAAAGTAAGCCGCTTTTCTCTGGTCTCATTTTTTAATCCGCTCTCTTTTCTTTTTACATCCACTTTCCACTTTGTCTATTTTAGCTCAACGTGAATGAACAATAAACAAGTCGAGTCAGTTTCCCTGCCTCTTTTTTTCCTAGAATTTTTGAGTTGTGAACACCAAGTGTTTTAGCTGTTTGGGTATTCGCGCTTCAAATGACTGTCATTTCAAATACAAGCTATTTCGTTTTCCTGTGTTGTGGAAAAAACTTGAATTTAAATTTCAAATCATTTAGCCCTTAACTACATTGTTAGTTGTTAGGCCACCGCACTGATCAAAACAATCATCAGGAAAAAATTCCCTATAAAAATTTTATAAATAAGTTAAAAGTGAGACAGCAAAAACACATTTAAATTTTAAATACTCTAGAAATAAAACACAACAGAAAGTAAAAACCTTATGTGGTTTCATCAAAAGTTCTATACAATTTCTTTCTAAACAACAAAGAGCAAACAAGATGAACAAAACTGTCTTAAAACACAAGTGCGCCCTCTGCCCTTACGCAACAAAGAAACTTGGAAACTACAAAAAACATACAATATGTCACACGACCGAGAAACCGTTGAAATGCCCAAAGTGCCCATTCAAATCAAAATGGAAGAAAAACATTAAACAGCATTGGAAAGTTGTTCACGTTCTTCGATCGTCATCATCTCGACCGTTGACAAAAAGTTGTAAGTTGTCTTATTTTGAAACTGGAGTGGTTCAGGTCAAAAAGCTGAGAGTTGTCTAATGTTGGTTTACAGAAGGATGGAACAAATGCACGTTGGAAGAACTTGAAACCCTTAAAATCTAGAGTAATCAACAAAAGTATGTGTATGTTTTACGACCAAGGAAGTCCAAAGTCCAATCTTCTGTAATATCATAGAAAAACATCTCATTCTCTTGTTTGTATCAGCTAAATAATATGAAACGTGGGTATCTCCAACTCCGTAGAGAGCAAAGTTACAACGTACAATTTCCAACATTTAAATGAATCATTGTATTTGGGATCATTTTAAAACTAACAATAAGATATTGTAAACATATAGCTTAAATCTGGTGTGTAAAAAGATTTAAGGAAGAACAGGGAAAAAATAATTTGATTGTGAGTATTTTGTAAGAGAACTGTTCATTCTACAGTAAAATATTTACTAATGTTAATACATTTCAATTGAATGATTCAATCAAACCAAAAGCTTCATTAAAATCCTCTCCATGCTGTTAAACAAAATTGAAAAGATACCGAAGCTCAACTGACGCCGTTTGATATTTTATTTTTATGATAAGCAAGTTATTTGAAAAAACATCCCCTCGCAGCGCAGGCGAAAAGTGGATGTGAATGGCCCCAATAAATTGAATAAAAAAAACAATGAACGATCAAGTTGTTGAATAACTCGTACGAGTTATTCGGACGTGGTTTATTTATTTCACAAAGCTAGTACGCGCCATGTCCTCGTTTTAATAGTTGAGCCTTAACATGGAACTCCTCTATTATCAACCAATATCACAATCGTAATCACAATCACAATCTTTGCCACAACAACCTCTCAAGCAAAAACAAGAGTCCTCATCACAACCCAACAAACATCTTTCTCCATCTATTATTTGACCTTCGCAACAGCTGCTGCCGTATGGATAATCCACATCAATGTAACATTTTGCACCAAGTCCTCCGCAAGTCTGCAAACACGACAAAGGACAAAGGACACACGGTTTCAAGTACATGGTACACAAATCAAATTTAACAAGAATCCATAATATGGATTCCATATTTATCTAAAACCATGAAAGAGTATGCATGGTGCAGTGTAATATGGAATTATAAATGTGAAAAATTTGCTATAGAAATTTCCCTTCAACTTACATTGTCTCTCGGTTTGAAAAGGAATGGGAATTGTGATCTTGGGTACATTGGACATGCACCTGGCGATTGACGTGCTGCTGCTGCTGTAACTAAGCTTGGCTGCTCAGCCCAAAGAATCACTACCAAATTGAACAAGAAAAAATTGAACAGCTTTGAAAAATCTAATGCTTTTGCTGCTGTTGTTGATTTCAATTTGATACTGCAAACTGATTTGGCTTGAATTTACGATGGAAGAAAGCGTAAACTTTAAACTTTGCCAAGTTGCTCTCTTGCCTTATTGTACCAAAAACACACTACAGCTTAGAGGCACAATGAAAGCGCCTGGGCAGCATTTTGCAGACCCCATTTGTCACATTAATAAATAACACAGTACTATTTTTTATGGGGGTTCCTCACAGTTTATTGAACAACAGCCTCATCAACATCAACATCAACAGCAGCAGTTAAACGCTTAATGGTTCTTTTGTCCATTGAGAGTAGGAAAAAGGCCAAGAAATGAACAACTTGTCAATTGTCAACTCTTTGTGTTTTCATGCACATTTTTGGGTTGAGGTTCCAAACGCCTGGATTTTGACTGTCCAATTGAAGGGATTCGGCGACCAAAGTTTCTTGTATTAATTTCTAGCTCTTTTGCAATTTGGATCGACAATCGACAATCGACAAGGGCGAAAACCCTGGATTTGAATCAAGTATCAAGACAAGCGGGTTTTCTTCAAAATGTTATAGTGTTGACGAAAAGCTCTCCCTCCTTCAGAAAAATAAATGCTGATTCTAGAGGAAGAAATCCATGAATTCTGTTTGTAAAACGCAGCGGCTCGACTCGGCCTCTGAACTTTCCATTTCCCCCCCGTTAACTTTTGTGCTTTCAAACAAGCTCGTTGAAAAAATGGAGCTGTGGGACAAAGTAAAACAAATTTTGGATTTCTTCCAGGATCTTTTCAATGTCAGAGTTTGGAGTTTTGAGATGAAAACATGGAGGAATTTTGCAGGATTTCTTAACGTCCCCTGTCTCAATCAGAGTTCAATCGGTGCTTGATGAGGAAACCTGAATTATATTAATGTAACGATTTCGGAATTATCTAAATTTCACAAACCCTGAATTAAATATTTTTTCTGCAAAGCAAGGCCCTTTACAAGCTTCTGCAGATTGAAATATCCACCGAGCCTTGCAAGGCCTTACTTTAAAACGGAGAAAAAAATATTTATTTCAGCTGTTGTCACGGTTTGTGAAATTCAGATTATTCCGAAATCGTCACATTAATATAATTCAGGTTTGCTCATCAAGCACCGATTGAACTATGGTCTCAATTTTTCAGGAATTTCATTCGAGTTGTGTGTTTAAAAGTTGTAGAATTTAAGTAACTTGGACGCCGCTAGTTAAAAATGGAGTGATTTTACAGCTCAAAGTTGGGAAGAATTTTGAGGAATGTTTACAAATAGTAAGCACCAAATATTCGTTAACCACTCTGAATCACATAAAACACACATGTACTCCATTCTGTGCCTCTTTGAACTGCTCGAGAAGAAATGCTTTATAATTGCTGCAACTCCAACTTCAATGTCGACGTCGGGTATTCATAAAATTTCCTGTTCCAGGATCGTCTGCAGGTAAAAATTAGCCTAGGCAATTTAAAGAGCACTGTCGTTTTAACTTTTATCAAGCTCCAGAAATTTCCTTCAACCACAAGACATGTGCTCATAATGTCTAATGTCACAACATGTCAAGTTCATGATCGTCTCATTCAACTTAAAGTCAATTTGAATCCATTTTTGAGCAGTAGAAAGTAAAAGTAAAAGTGAAAAGTATGTCTCATGACTTGAAACGAGTCAAACTACTAATAAAATTTGACAATGTGAAAAAAGTTTTAAATTGTTTAAAAGTCATTCTTTGGAGTTTTATTTTCTTTGTTGGTTAAAATGAGAATATTTTTTGTGTTTTCTTTTAAATAACAGATTTAATCAAGTTTCCTGGATATCCGCATCAGTTTGCTTGAAAAACATGCAACTTTTAATTGGAATGAGTCCTAAAGTGCCCAACCAAAGTGTTCATGTCTTTTGGTCTACCATTCACAACTCACAACATAAAATTCTCCTGCGTGTCTTTGTTTGTATCTGCAATGGATTGAAATTCAGGCCGAAATTAAATGGAAATTTTCTCAAGCTAACCTTCACATGGGGTAATTTTAGTTTCCATAGCAACATGCACAGTACGCAGTATTTGCTTTTCCTTCTTTTTCTGCTGTCCTAGAAATGGGTGCTTGATTTTCTGGTGCCTGGTTTTATACCTGAAAAATGAATTTAATGGACAATACACAAAATTTATACAATATACATTGATGAAAAGTGAAAAGATGAACACATGCGTATTTTATGTTTCAAAATGCAAAAGAACATTAAATATATTTTGTACAAGTTCAACGCCGATTAGTATTTTTCCTTCGTTGAAAAAGACATAGTATTCTAAGCAAGTTTCCGAGGCATGTTCTACTGCTTGAAATAAAATTATGAAGCCAAATTAATGCTGTTACAAGAGAAAACGCTAAGCGTCTCGTGTTTTATTCACATTCCTCATTTGAAAACGAATAAAGGCGTTAAATACAGAAATTCCGCTAAATTTATTAGTTCGCATAAAAGATAAAAGATGATAAAAATATTGAAAACGCATTATTCACAAATTTGCCAACTCCAGGATTTTGATTAACAGTTTTATTTAGCTTTAGCTTTTTGGATAAAATGAGGAACATTTCATTGTTCAACTGATAGATTTTGTGTCTTCCCTCTCCGTCGTCCAGAATCCACAATCTAGAATCCAGAACTTCAAGTAAAATGTATAAATGAGCAAAGAAGGAGCGTGCAAGCACTTGGAGCTGAATATTATTCCATTCCGAATTTAGATTTTGATTGGACTGTGGGTCAACTGTTCAACTAGAAATTGAAGCACGCGATCAAAATCCAACTTCCGGCCGTTCCCCTTTCCCTTTTCCACTTTGATTGCAGCTGTTGTTTTTGTTTAATATTTAATAGGGAGACTTTAGTGTCAAACGGGTGGAAAAAATGAAGCCCTTATTTACGAGTAGCTTCAGTTCTCAGTTCTTAGTGCTGCTCCTCTCGACACTCACCGCTCGCCTTCTCACATCGCACAATCTCTCCCTTTTCACCACAACACTTTTACATTGTACCTTCTTTCGCTTCGCGAAAGCAAGAAACAAACGGAAAAGTTGAAGAGCAGAGTAGAATTAAACTTGGTTCTCTTTTCAACTTTCAATGTCTGGAGCTCTTAAATAGTCGAGCGGATGAACCGAAGCCAAACCAAACTACATCCAACTCAAGCAGAGGGTAAGAATAGCAAAAAAAATAAGGATAAAATTCAAATTCAATTTAATTCAATTCAGAAAACTGTAACCTGTACAACGAAAGTTCACATCATCTTGACACATTTTACTCTGAAACTTCCCTACCTGTTCTTGTGATTACAGACTACAGACAACAGAAAACGAAGGGAAAACAAGCGGACAAAATTGTTTGAAAATAACAAAAATCAGTATTTAAGGGAACAAAAAGGTGGGAAAATGTCGGGAGTTGCCAAGCAGACAAAAGAAGGAAAAAAGGGGAAATCCCTTTACATTTGTGAATATTGTGACAAAAGATTTGCTCATCAAAGTACACTAGACCAACATCGCAGAATCCACACGGGCGAGCGGCCATTCCCTTGTAATTTGTGTAGTTATGCCGCAACGCAGAGGAGCGCTCTTCAAGCTCACATTCGATGTCATCTCGAGGA
>JAQGBI010000571.1:0-14719 GCA_034698325.1 Sminthurinus elegans | reverse complement strand
ACTGCGCTGCTTGTCAACATTGGAACAGTTTTTTAGCAGTTCCGGAAAAGTTACTCTTTCGTAGATAAACTCGTGTGCTTGATGCTTCAACAAATCTGCCATTTCAACCTACTTTCAGAATTCAAAATAAAACATTTCAAACGTTGTGTGACAAATTCGGACAAGAAAGTTTGATTTATTATTATAAATTATTAATAAATTGTGTTTTATTCATTCTTTGTGCAAATGCACAAAGCTTTCTGTGGTTTTTAGGTGGCAGCATTAAACTTACTTCTTTGGTCAACGTTTGGTTGTTTAGCTTGTTGGCCTCGAGGAAGCTTAAAAGTGTGATTTCCGGGAAGAGAGGAAACAAACGGTTCAGACACTGAAACTCCCAACTGGAATAACACATTGAAAATACAAAATAACTACAAGAAATAGAATGCAGTATCGGCTTCAGATCGAATCAACCCAAGCAATCACTTGCGATATCAACAACAAACAGCCGCAAAATGGAGAAAAGGGCTAATTTAATTTGAGATAATTGGACGCAAAATCGAGTAAAAACGGCAAAAATTGAGAAAAAGGGCGCAAAATCGAGTGAAAACGGCAAAAACTGGAAAATGGGCGCAAAATGGAGAAAAAGGGCTAATTTTAGATAATTGGACGCAAAATGGAGTGAAAGGGGCAAAACTTGAGAAAAGGGCGCAAAATTGAAAACTGGGCGCAAAATGGAGAAAAAGGGCTAATTTTAGATAATTGGACATAAAATCGAGTAACAAGGGAACAATTGAATAGTATAGACAAAAATTGAGAAACTAAGGCCCGAAAGGTGGGAAAAAATGGCGCAAAAATCAACAACAGGGCGCAATTTTTCTGGCCAGCTGTTTATATGCTTTTTTTTGCTATTGCATCGAGATTGTCTGGGGCGTACTCAACAAAACCCAAAGATCGGCCTTGTAAAATGTTTGATTTTAATTTGAATATAAATAATCATAGAAAATCCTCACGTTGTAGTGTAAAGAGGACGAGGAAGACTTGTAAACGTCAAGAAAATGTCCCACGTCAAATGTTCGTACAGGAGACGATACAAAATCCATTGTAGAAATCGAGCTGCTCAAAACATGATCAAAAACAGAATGGTGCTTATTTTCCCCTCTGTTTGTCTTGAGATTGACATTCAGTATTTAACATTTGACATTGGGTTTTTTTACCAACTCGTCGTTTTGTAGATTTTTTGAAAAAGTTTTCAATCAATTCCTTTTTCAAATAATCCTCCTTTACAAACTTAATTTTATTTGGAAAGCTTAGGCCAGTTTCTTTTGATAAGACCGGAACAACCCTTGCAATCACGTTCTCGTAGCTAAATCCGTCCTATTCAAAAATTTAAAAGCGGGAAGAATGCTCTCAATTTCTGAATTTCATTTCTCTCAATTAGTAATATTAATAATATAGATTTCAAAACCACAAAACAAAAAAATTACCACGAGTTTTTCATCACTCCCAAATTTGTTCATTTGATCCCGATAGGTAGCGCCGTGAATTTCACAGTGAGTGGCCTTCTCTTCAGGAATTTTAAGTTCATCACTGTACCAAAATCAAAAATCCACGATATAATAAAATCGCATTGAAAGCATGAATTTTTAAGGCACTCGAAGCAAAGCTGACTGTAACATTTGAAATCGTGTCCGTAACCGTTATACAACTACTACTGTATATTTGATTCAAATTCGTCCGCTAGGGAGCGCCACTAACGAGTTTGAAATTTGTCCGCTAGGTGCACTGAATTGAAAGTCAATGTAATCAACGTGCACGGACGGACACGACGAATACAATATTCAGCTTTGCTTCGTAAAAGCCCATCAGGAATAAACAAAAATTACGTAAAAATCTCTTTAAAGGTTTAGTTTTACGCGTTTTTGAATTTGACGCCGCCGTTTATTTCAATACAAGTGACATCTTTGGCCATCGTCTCCAACTCTTCGTCACTCTCCAGATCCAATTCTTTGCGAGCAAGAATCAAAGTTTTTTTAACAACCTCAAAAGTTTGATTTGAGGAGAGAAGAAGCAATTTGTGAAAGATGGCGTTTGGTGAAGACTGTTGAATCTGTGACAAACATTCATAATGTACAATTTATAATGTATACTAAATTTAGCAAATAATAGGCTATAGTTATCACGACCCCATGAAACAAGCAGAAAAATTGTTAATCCTTGTCTTGATTTCATTGCCCTTTGTAAACTGTAAACAGGCGTGCTACCTTGAACGAGGACTCCGGAAATTTATAAGTGACCTCAAACAAATCGGACATCAAAAACCTGCTGATGCGGGCGAAGGAAGACGAAGGTGTTTTTAGCAGCCAAAGGGCAAAAATTTCTTCCAATTCCAAGTTCTTTAAGCTGTCCATCTTGTCAAGCTTGAGGCTTTGAAGAATGTTAGAAAAGGCTGAGAGCGATGTTTTTTCACGCCGGTCTGAAAATTAAACAAACATGACATTCAAAGACATCAATCAAAAACCTAAATCAGAATAAAGCCCAATTTTGAATCTCGCTGCCTGATTTTTTCAATGCGAGTGGAGTGGGTAGCGCAGCCAGCTCACACTGTCTATTGTCCCTGTCTCATATTAGCCCAATAATTACAATTTTACTAGTCTCAGTTTGCCCCTGTCTCAACGTGCCCCAATTATAATTTTACCATAGTCTCATTTTGCTCAGTCTTAAAGTGCTCCAAATTCTCTGAACACTTTGAAGCGCGTAAACTCAAACTTAATGGCAGGTAGACAGACGGACGGACAAACATGTTCAGCTAACAAAAGTAATTTGAAAGCTGCGCTACCTACCCTAAAATCCTTAGTAAAAACAAAAATATGAGACAATTTTTCTGTTAATTCTTCTTATTCTTATTAATAAAGTTTTTGCCATGTTTTTCTGTACTTCGATCGAGGCATGCTTCATAAAAGTCCAGAGTTTTTTGCCCATATTCTGTTTTTCTTAATTTTTCAAAGAGATGTCCTAAAAAAGAGCTGCGTCTAAAGTCGAAAAAGAGGATTCGCTTCACTCGGAGATGAAGGAGAGCCTGAAGTTTGTGATTTTCCATCGCCTCCGCATCAACCGACTTTTTTCCACAAACGAATTGATAAAAGTCGTTACAAGGATCTTTTGTCATGTCAATTTTTTCCAAAATGAACTCAGCCGCACGAAGACATTTAAGACTGGAGCAAACCAGCGGATTTTGATCATCCTCATCATGGAAAAAACGGGGAGTGGACAAGAAATAGAGGCCGATTCCAAAATGAGCAAGGGCAATGATAATAAAAACAAGCAAGAGCATCATCTTGAATCTTTCTCGCCATTTCTGCTTGTACCAAAACCTACAAAAATAGAAATAAAATATCCCGCTTACCAATTTGTTATTCCCGGTTTTTGCTGGGCCGTTTCTTTATTAAAAATAATGTTATGTAAAAATCATACCATTCCAGATGAAAATAGATGAGATCACTTTGCCCCCTTTGAATTTTTTGTTGACTGGACACAATTGCGGCCGGCGGGAGATCTGGATCATAGAGGTCCACCCATTCTGCCATCTGTTGTTCTGCTGTCATCCTTTTTCTAACGACCACTTCCACGAGACTAAATAATAAAGCATACCGAAGGGGCTCGGGGAGTTGAAGCCGTCTCGCATTTTGACTCCCTTGATTTTTACTTTGACTTGGATATCGATGTTCAGTAAAAGTCCTGCGGCGTGTCGGGATCGGACGTTCTATGGATATAAATGTTTTCAAGTCTTGTGAATCGAGCTGGGTTGGGCGAACACTGGAATCTATGGAAGTGTCAGAACTAAAGAAAAGACGAGTTTCAGATACTTTTCCCGGTAGTGACATTGCATGGCTTCGAGTATTCAAAAATAGATATTCCGCGGGTAGATTTTAGAGACACTGTTTTTTTTTTCAAAAAAAATGTAATAATAATTTTCCTTTTAACTTTTGATTTGAAATCCTTGTTGATATTTTAAAGTATTTTTCTTTGATGGTGAAAATCCATAGCAACAGATTCCAAATTTTTCTATAAAGATTGCTATTGTTTTGTTTTCTCACTATGCCAAAAAACTTTTCACAATTCCTCAACTCAACTCACAACCAAATTTCTTGCTTTTTTCTAGGGGTAAAGGGAACTTGTAAATTGTGATCAGCATATAGCCACGATGGGCGACTTTTATTCTGCAAGAGAACATCATCAAAAATTGTTACATTTCTCACAAAAAAAGAGGAAAAATACATGACAGGCCTAAAAAATTAAACCACGTAACCATTGAAAACTACAGCAATGCAACGAGGAGAAAAAAATTGAGAACACGTGTCTTAAGAGGCTACAGGCACTAAATATTTTTTACTAAAGTGGAAATCCCAGACCACATTTTAATTCCACAAGTACTCAAATGTTAAATGTTGTTGAATTTCAAGAATTTGAAACTACAAAAAAGACATGCAAAGGAATTAAGCTATTTTGTATTGGGTGTAATTTTGAATATGTTAGAAATGGCCAATATGTTGTACAGTTTATGTTGGACAAAAAACACGGAAAATCAACACTATTATTACAAAAATACTACAAAGCAATTGCTCAACCGGGAATAAACTTGAACTAATAATGTAGTGTTAAACAACAAGTGAAAATGTGGATATGAAACAAGGAAACAAAAAGCTCACTTGCCTCATCTAAAAATACGTAGACAATGAACAAGGAACAAGGAGGAAAAAAATACACATTCACATTTCTATAAAGTTGAAACTCGCTCAAAGTTTGACTTTTGCATTTTGCACAATGCACATGCAACATTTTATTCCACAGTTTCTGAATCACACGGAGAAAAATCAAAATCGTAACTAAAAACTTGTTGTAATCATGTGGAAAACAAGTTCAAATTTGAAATTTTGTGGAGTTGTACAAAATGTACAGCTCCTTTGTTTTTTTTTAGTCGCATCTCAGTTGACACGTTCATTCACTGGAACGGGAATTGTGGCGGCACAGAGTAATTCCAGTTTACGGAGCTTTCGAGATGAATCCCTCACATTTGGATCTAAATCTACATTTCAATCAAATTCCGGTTGTTGGCCAAATCCTAAAATTGACGTTTCCTTTCAAGTGGAGTTTCCTGAAGATGGAGATGATGAAGACGAGTTGATTACGGCTCCCAAAAATAAGCCATTTGTCTTTAGAGGAACTACAGAGGGCTTTTCCATTGATTGCGTCGCACCTTATCCGATTGAATGGAGGCCGAGCTCTCTCTTGCTTCAGGTATTATTATTTTCATTATTATTACTAAAAGTTGGCTAAAATAGAACCTTTGATACTGTTTGCTGTTTGTAGTTGCACATACCTCATACCGATTCAATTACAAAAAAGTACATTAATGATTTGATGTGATATTGCAATTAATTTACCTGAAATGTAGAGAACGCAACTCTTCCATGAGTTCCATGCTTCTCGGTATCTAGCAAACCAATCCAAGCTTCAACAGTTTTACTCCAGTAACAACAGCAACAATAACAACCAGAACCACGTTGAAAATCTTGGTAGGGCCAAGTTGAAGAACAAAAAGAATTCCACTGACGATAACATCCCAATTTTGTTTCCGATTTTTAACCCCAAGGAATTTTTATACCGTGTGACGACACGCGTGTTACAAACAGATTTCGGCATTTTCGGCTATTTGGGCACGTGTCAAAGTATTTTGGAAAAAACAAGTGCTCCAACAGAAAGGACAGGGAAAGAGCAAGAAAGGGAAATTAGAATTCAAAATCCTCCGCTGGCCACAAAACTGCATTTTTTTACAAAAGGTCAAAACAGTACATAGCGGCTGACCCCTTTCCTTTCAAACATAAAAATCCCATGAGTTTTCAAGTCCCTCCGAGGTCCTTAAGGGGCCATTAGACAAGCTCAAAGTCGTCAAATAATTTAAACGCCAAATACTAAAAACAGGGGATTTTTACGTGTGAGAGGAAATGCGTCAGCCTAGTATTAACGCTTCAACAGCGAGATAAAATCCTCACGAAATGTGGATCTTTGGCTTTGTTCTTTCATGATTCATATTTCAATTACAGGGAGGGATTCCACTGCAAAATATTTTATTGGTGCACCAGGTAGATTCAAAATCAAAAACTACCGCAAGATAAAAACTCTGGAGCACGGGGAAGAATTTTTGATTCCATGTCCCTTGATCAACCCCAGAATCTCGAGTTGGCTACAAAATACAAGGAACGTCCGACTCCGACTCGTCAGAATTTTAAACGTAATGTCTGAGTGTTATTAAATGTCCACGTTTTGTTCCATAATATTTTCAAAATTTAACAATTCACGCTTTTCTTTCTTTCTTTCATAGGAAGGACTAAGCAACGCCACTTTTCACCCTATCAAGGCCAGGTACGACCCAGATGCTGGATTTTACATGACAGAAACGCCAATCGGAATGGATAAACTCGTGGGAACTTTCCGCTGCCAGGTTGAGTTTGATTCAACTCTAGAAAACAAAAATCTAAATGAAACTCAAAGTGGGACTAAAACTTGGAGTGTAAGGGAAGCTGTAACGTTTGAGCTAATTCAAAATGAAGCAAACGAGCAAAATTCAACTCAAGAGGAGGAAGAAAAAGAAGAAAATTGGATTGATGTAACTTTTGAAGACCGACAATTTAAAAGTAATCACAAAAAATATATATAAAAGTTGTAAAAATGGGCAAACTATTTAAACGGAACTTGTGTACGTTGGATTCTGGACTTTAGGCAAGAAAACTGTGGACAGGACGGTCAAAATTGTGGTCAGCACGACAAAGATTCAGTGTTACATTGAAAAACTTGAAGTAGGCA
The DNA here is from genome assembly GCA_034698325.1 of Sminthurinus elegans. Lineage (NCBI taxonomy): Eukaryota > Metazoa > Arthropoda > Collembola > Symphypleona > Katiannidae > Sminthurinus > Sminthurinus elegans. The sequence goes on along the minus strand of JAQGBI010000571.1, from coordinate 7,879 downwards.
AGGATCAAAAATAGGATTCAAGTAGTAGTTTCATTTTTATGAGCTGTATTGACCATACAGTTTGCAAGTATAATAGTGGCTGCAACCGCAATGTAAGTCATTTTTCCCATTCTTTTACTATTCAGTATAATATTATGGCACGATTCACAATGTCACTTTTCACTGTACGTAATATGTTGGAAATTTGCTTCGTATTAGTTCTGTGTGTCTGCAACAGATGAGGAAAGAGGAATTCCATGCACCAAAGGCGATAACAGTTGCCGTAAAATACGAGTCAGTCCGCGTGTCGGGATGTTCCTATGCACTTTTGGAGAGAGGGCAGCCTACGCTTATTCTTTTTCTGGACTGGACGGCCAACAAAGTAACATTTCAAACTCTTCTCCTTATTCCGCAAAATTACTCCGTTGCACTCTTTCCTGTTGTAAATTGTAAATTGTAAATGCTCATGAACTGGTAAAAATCTCTTTTCATTTTTGATTTTTTTTTTGGTTCCGTTATTCATTTCTGACTTTTAATCAGTTTATCTGAACACTGTAAATGGGGAAATCCCTCCAAAATCCGCCCTCATCCAAATGACGATCCAATTCCCAGATTCAGGAAAAGACAGAAAGAGAGAAGGTCCAATTTTGAACTCTACCGTGGGGAGCTGGCATCACAACCTATTTACGGATGAAACATATACTTTTACATGCACAGCGGTTGAGTTCCTCTTCACAGGATATTTAATTTTTCTCGTGGAGTATAAAAATGGATCCAGAGTTCATTTTCCAAAGGGTATTAAACCTAAAATCTGAGTGCTAGACAAACTTTTGTAACAAGTTGAATTTAACTATAGGTAAACATTTAACATACTAATACATTTTCTATAAATGAAGCGGATGTATTCAAAATTTACAGAGTCCGTTTTTGAGTTAGACGGTTCTCAAAATCCGACAATACAGACCCGGCTCAATCTGACTTTGGATATGACTCGAGTTGTTTGTCTTGCGCCGTGGTCAAATTCATCAGAGTGGATGGAAACATCCATAGATTTTACTCTTAGAGGTCAGAACAATTCCCATTCCGACTCTTCCTTTTCCCGCAAATCATTACAACAGTTTTCCACAAATTGGTTGACAGTTGACAGGAATTTTTTTTATGTGGAATGTAAATTTAGAGGTGAGTAGCCCAAAAATCCAACTCCAAACACAAGCCCAAAGAAGAGATGAGAGAAACGAGACGGTGGAAGAAAAACATTTTTACATTGGAGACAAGGATAAAAATTTGAAATGTACCGCCAGAGGGGAGCCACTCCCGGATTTTAAATGGACGTGGGAAAATGGAACGGTATCAAATTATTCATAATTAAAATGTTTAGATTTTAGAGCGTCAAATCCATCCATTCAAAATTGCCCGTATTGAAACATTCCAATTTCTAGTACATTTACAAACCATAATTTCCTTGATCATGCTACAAAAATTAAAAATAAAACACTGAAACATTCAATCAGGAAATTCCAACTGGGAAAGGGTCCGCATTTTTTGTACAGTTTCCAAAAGAATTTACAACTTTGCAATTTCCAACCATTGATAAAAGTTTTGAGGGCGTTTATGTTTGTGAAGCAAGGAATGAGTTTGGAACTGCGCGCCACAAGTTTCATGTCAAAGTCAAGGTCAGAGGTCAGTTTCTATTTTGGTTGTGGCCTGGTCAGTGAAACTGGGAACATTTTAATTTCTATTCGCTATTCGTACAACTTCCAATGAAATTCACTTGTGAATGTTTTCATTTGATTCCCACTTGCTCAAGATTCGAATTCGAATTTGGGTTTGGGTGTTGGCGAAATAAGCGGGATTGTTATCGCCGTCCTTATCGTTTTAGCGGCCTTTGGTCTCATCTCTTACAAATATTTTCAAACCCGGGTACATTTCCCATTTTTCTGTTATTCTACCCAAAATAAATAAGCACAAGTTTTTATGAGTCACAAGAAAATTTTGATTTTGATTCTGTTTCCTTTGATTCTTTTTGTATTGCAGAAAGAGTTGCGAAATTTGACGGCTGATGAAATTGACGAGTTTCAAAAAGGGAAACCGGAGGAGCTAAAAAATACAGAGATTCAAGGGGAAAATGTTCATTTGCTCCCTTTCGACAAACAATACGAAGTTTCGGATTCAGATTATTCTATCGGTTTGGATTTATTTTTCCTTTTTTTTTTTTTCATGCCGCACTCAATTCTTCTCTGAACTTGAATAAATGTTTTAAACTTTCAAGAAAGTAATATTTTGTCAGTGTTTCTCATGAAAACTGTTGTGATTTTTCAGACCAGGATAAAATTTTGGGGAGTGGGGAATTTGGCGTGGTTTACGGTGGGAAACTTGGTCATTTGCCCGTTGCAATCAAAACGACGAAATCAACTGCGGACGTGGATTTTTTCAAGGCATTTTTGAAGGAACTCAAAGTCATGACCTTTATTGGAAAACATCCAAACGTCGTCCAACTTTTGGGAACGTCCACCAACAAAATTCGACAAAGTAACTGAATTAAGTCAAAACAAACATTTTGAAAAATTGACAAAATTATGCAAAAGTGTTTCAATTTTCCAACTTTTGTTTCACAGGAATTGTTTACGTCATCGTTGAACTCGGAGCTCACGGAAGTTTGTATTCGTTTTTGAAGGACAATGAAAATGGATTTGTGGACACAATTTCCTCCAGTCAACTCTTCAATATTTCGCCTGAAAAAATGCCGTCGTAAATTAAAATTTAGTTATTTTTCTCAAAAAGTCTGAAAACTCTGAAAATGGCATAAAAGCACAATCAAAATCCATTTCTTTATGTAACATTTTCTGTGTCTAGAGTTTCAACTGGATACCAAAATGTGGTGCAAACCTCAGAGATCAAAATAACGACCATGGACTTTGTGAAATGGTGTGGACAAGTCGCCGCGGGAATGTCACATCTCGCATCAAAAAAGGTCATTAAAAATAAAACTGAGAAAAGCCGTTTAAAACTTTGCTTAAATTGAACCAGAAATCAAGATTGCATGTTTTTGGTGTAGATAATTCATCGGGATTTGGCGGCGAGAAATGTTCTTCTGTTTGACGACTACACTGCAAAAATCACAGACTTTGGCCTCTCTCGACAACTTTACACTTCCACAAATTACGTCAGGAAAAACCAGGTAAATCAAAAACCCAAAGCGTACGTTTTCTTTCTAGATTTTTGCAAACTCAATATTTATGTAAATGTCATGTAAAACCCAAAGACTCCTCTTCCGTGGCGAGGTATGGCTCCCGAATCTCTGAAGCACCTCACATTTTCAACAAAATCCGACGTTTGGTCTTTTGGAGTTTTGGCATGGGAAATTTTCAGTCTGGCTGCAGTTCCATTTTCCGGTTTGAGCTGGACACAAGAATTTTTGGATCATTTGGAGCAAGGGAAACGACTTGAAAAACCTCACCGCGCCTCAAATGAAATGTAATTTAATAACACGGATTTTTTCCAGAAAATTTCGAACTGAAGTTGACTGTTGAAATCACAAGATCAATTTTATGGTATGAGAATTTATGAGATTTTGAATATTTTTCAGATACGAAAACATGTGTCTTTGTTGGCATCCGGTACCAAAAAATCGACCGGAATTTGATCAACTCCAAAAGTTTTACAACGACCAACTCAAAACTGAAACAATTTATCTAACTCTCGCGTAAAAATGTCTAAAATTCACAAATTTTCAAATTTTGTCTAAAGTCTAATCTTTTTTTCTTTGTTTCAAGTCACAATTTAAGTAAACTTGCACAATTTGTCCAATGCACTCCAATTTGTCCGTTAAAAACTTCTAGACATTAAATAATTCTAATTATTGTCAGCACAGTTTATAATCAGTGACAAGGCTTTGCACATTTTGAATGTCTAGCAGCCTGGAGAATCTTTAAATTTGTAACTTGTTTTTGGGTTCAAAAATCAACCCAATGGCGTCAAAATAATCTCAAATACAAAAATCTTTTTCTATATTTTATTCAGCATTTCGTTTTGAAAAAGATCCTCCGTTTAGCTCCCATGTGGAGCGATTTCATGCACAATATATGAATACAATACGGATCCAGACGACATTTAATTACTGTAATTTTAACATCAAACCGACAAAAGACATTGACTTTTGTATCTCAAGTTTTGGAGGGTCAGAAAAACATGGGGTCATTTGACTTTTGATTCGCCTGATCTAGTTTTAAACAACTACTGTACAAAATTTTATGTATTTTATTAAACTCATTTGAAATAAAAAAAAACTATTATATTATTATACAAAAAGATTTCTGTTTTCTGGTGTCAATCTCCGTCATCAATTGTCAATTGCCAGGGTCAATGAATAAACTTTGAATACGCTGTAGTCGAGCAGAGACGAAATGAACGGATGAGATTGTTGTATTCAATTTTTTCTAAATCGTCCAGTCCGTAAGAATTCGGATGGATTTCAAGGCAATGCTTCCATGCGGGAATTTTAGCTTTGCTACAGAATCTTCCCGGGCAAATGAGTAAGCAGTTTCCTCGCAATTGGATAGATGACGCTTGTTCGTCCATGTACGAGGGCATGTTGACACACTCCGTTTCCCATCCCGGAGCAGGCTCATACCAAGCTTCTGAAAATAATAATTATGCAAAATTCCTACAATCAGACATGAACAATTTTGGAGTTGTCAATTTTCAATGCTAAAAATTTGAGTTTTTACCTTTGTACTGCTCGCCAAGGAAAAAGCGTGGGCTGGAAGGAGAACTGCCAGTAGATGGCTCTGCAATGGTCTGATTTTGGATGGATTCTTTCTCTTGATTTTGATCTGGTACGAGAAGTGTCTGATTCATTCCCTTGTCATGTTCCGCATTAATCAAGAAACTTGTTTGGTTTAAAACATGACGAATGACATTCAGCTCCTTTTGGTGTTTGTTGTAAAGACTTGTGATTTGAGTTTTGAGTTGAGTCAACTCGCTCTTGATTTCTTCCTGTCGATTTCCAAGAACCAAGAGAATGAAAATAACCACAGCGCAAAAACCGAGGACAAAAAAACAGCGTAAAAGAAACAGTGCCATTTTTTTGCTTCCAGTCCTCAAAGTTTCTGTTGGACTCTCAACATTTTGTGGTAAAGTTTCAACTTGAACTTGAACTTTGACGTCGGCTGGAGTTTCGGAAATTTTGGCCATTGTTATAGCGCTTATTTTCCTCTGCTTTTCTCTTGAGTCAAGAGCAAAAGACAAATGCAGAATGAAGGTTGAATGACAACTTAAAGTTAGAAGTTAAGCAGAATGAATTAGAATCCGAACGAGAGGAGAGTCAAAATTGGAATGTGAAAGGTAAAAGGAACAAATGGAAGTAGTAAAAAGAGAGCTTAAAAAATTTAGAAAGGTGACACTTTTTTAGCCTTGACATTCACTTTGACTACGAACTACGAGTTCTCAGTAAAAAACCAAGAAACAAAAGGATAATTCAAAAGTCGAGAGTTGAGAGACGAAAAAAGAATTCTGAGAAAAATCCAATGTCTAATCCCTGTTCTCTGAACTCTTGACTTTCTAAAATCCTGTCACCTGCCTTTTCATAGTTCATACCTTGTCTATACGTGTACAAAACCAAAAAATATGCAGTTCAACGTTTGCTGAAAATTGATTTATTTTTTATTTTATTTTATTTTTCGTCTCAACTCATGACCAATATCATAAAAATGCAAAATTTCAACAAGGAGTTTTAAAAATGGTCAGTAAAAATGTTGATTATTATTTTTCCATCCAGGGCTCCACATCCAAATAAAATTTACCATCAGTCCTGATTGAGTTACATAAAAATCATACATTAGTAATTAAGAACAGTCATAAAATATGGAAATGAATGGGGGGGGAGACATGAGACATGGCTTTCGGTTTTGAAGTATAATGGATAAGTCATCTGTACAGTATAAATATTTATTTTACCCTTTTTCAATATTTTCTCCCAAAATCCCTAGATCTTCATCCCCATCCTGACAAGGACATTGTCCACTCTTGAACATAATGTAGTTGAAGCATTTGCATCCTCTCAAATCAGTTGTACCGATGGAATTTTTGAATAAAACTTGGGATTGTGAGTGACTGCATGTTCCTACGTATTTTAATCAAAATGTTAAGTAATGGACAATAGAAAACACGATCGTATCATATTTTGTCAACAGATCAATTTTATGCCAAAAAATGTAGTTTGGAAAAAAGTCCCTTGAGTCTTGAGTTTTGCGTCTATCTTAAAAAATTACAAATTACCAAGAGTTAAAATTTCCTGAACTAATCCAAGAGTATGGTTTCCTAGACAACCCGGTTGAATTAAAAACCCGCCATTTGGGTAAAAATCTGTAATGAAAAGCCATTTTTTGTATGAACAATTTTCAAAAATTCTTTTCTTTAGAGCTTCTTCACATTCAGTTAATTTTTATGTACCTGCTTGTCCAATTTTGCCCGCTTTACCCAAGGCAAATGAATCAGTGTGAATAATATCCACAAGTTGGGCGTCTTTCGAAGTGAGAGGGCGGGCAAGGGCGTGGGTATAAAAAAGTGGTCCGGCTTTTAAAAACGAATCCAAACAAAGAAAAACGTCAAATTTCTAAACATTTTCAACTTATTTTGTATTTTTTACGCCTTTAAACTGTTTTTGTTTTCAAGTACCTGGATCAAGACCTGTGTAAAAAAAACCCAAAAAAAACCATGGTTTTAGTGTTAAACAGCCTTGAAAATTATAGAAAAACACAAAGCAGATAATGGCAAAGAAAAATATGAGTTACCAGTGATTCGGGGTAGAGATTGTCCATATTTTTCCTGGATACGACGTCCAGCCTCGCCTGATACATGCGCCCCTAGACTGTGCCCAATTACATGAACTAGGTCCAAAGTCGTCACATTATTCTCCACCAGGAAACTGATCATTTTTGCAACTTTTTTCCCAACCATCGGCACATTCCGTGTTGCCACGTTCGTGTAAGCGGCTAGCGCAAAAACGGGATTTGAAAATGCAGCCAATTCTTTCCAGTTGACAATCAGGATATTTCGATCAATGGAACCATTGCCTTCGTTTAAATACGCTAAAAATAAACCCCAAAAACAAAAATAGGAATTTTTTTCATCAAAATTTAATAACTTGAACTTGGTTTGATTTGGCATGAAACTTTTACCATTTTTCGTATTAAGAACATAAGGACTTTGACCACTGGAAATAAAACCATGAATCAGGATTTTCAAAGGGGCATGGGCAATGAAGGGCGACTCGGAAAGAGTCTCCACATCATTTAAAAAAAGTTGGGTCGTATCATTCACATCTCTGAAATAAATACAAAATAAAACATTTACAACTGTCAACTACTTTTGGCTTCAGACTTTTAAAACCTTTTGAAATTTAGAAAGAAAAAAATGTTATTGTTACTCGTTGTTGCTATAGAGATGAAATGTCACTTTGTCCTCATTCTCAATTTCATTCTCCTTGACAGAATTTTTATTCCACTTTAATGAGTCTGGGACTTTGAGCTTTGGAGTCTTAATTTTAATCCCTTGGACGTTATCATTTTGAAGGATGAAAGTGAAACAGAGGAGAAGAAAAAGACCCGAAAAACAGGGATGAAAATGCTTCAGTTGCACCATCGCTGGAATTTCCAACTTGAACTCCCGATTGCCGATACTGAAAAGAATTATGGAAAAAACACAGAATCTATCGAGCCCGGTCTATTTTTTTGTAACAAAAAATGCCACACGAAGAACACAGACTCTTTGAAAAAGACACCTCATAAATTTATATTTATGAATGATTGTGATTGAACTCTATATTTTACATTTTATAGTAATTCTGAAAAAGCTAGTCAATTGTCAAATTGTTTACACAAAAAGTGGAGTAAAAGTGTAA
>JAQGBI010000570.1:0-14739 GCA_034698325.1 Sminthurinus elegans | reverse complement strand
GAACTGCTGTGAAGTTGAACTGTTCGAGTTGAAAGAGCTAGACGTTAAAATGCAGAAGTTGAAGTGCTATAGGAGTTTAAGTACTGGGGTTGAAATGGGTCAAAGTTGAACTTTCCAGGGGTGAAATGCTGGAAGTTGAAGAGCTGGAAGTTGAAATGCTGAAAAGTTGAAAAGCGAAAAGTTGAAATGCTGTGCGAAGTTGAAATGCAGAAGTTGAAGTTTCCTAGATTCCAAAATACATGATCAGCATTTTTTAATTGTTCATTAAATGGCTTAAACTTAATTGTTTTGAATGAAATTGGACTTGAAAATACTTTAAATTGCCTGTAGAAAACATCTACAGTAAAAACAAGTCCATGATGTCAATCACTTAATTGCAATTAACTTTAATAACAATTTTATTGGTAACACTCCAAGCTGTTATTTATAAATTGTTAATAAAGTAGGCTAAAATAGTATTTCGACTTAATTTTTCTTAAATACAGATAAAAAAGGATAAATTCATACTATTGTTGGCTTTTTCCGGTCGGAAAATAATTTTAGTTAGTTATAATCAAGCCAAAAACAATTACCCCTCAGTTGAATCGTAGTTAAATTTAAATCTTAAATAAAACCCTTTAAACTTAATATTATGAGTTGTTTTTGGACTCTAACATTATCTAGGGATTCAGGGCAATATGTTCTGGTGCTTGGTTTAGTTTAATAATGCATCACTTAATTGTAATTAACTTCACCACAGTTACCCCAGGGTGCAAAAAACACGGGGGAACTGTGGTGGTCTTAATTACAATTAACTGACGTTACCCACAATTCCAATTTTCATCTCAATTACTTGATGGTGACTTCTAGTCATCATTTAATTCAAACCCGAGTTAAATCGGTACAGTTTTAGTGTATTTATGAGATGTTTTAAAAAGTGGACTCTGAGCTCAATTTAATCTTCTTTGAGTGGCTGACTTTTAACCTCTGTAGTAACCATACTATTTAACTTAGAAACTTGAAATTTGGTCACAATGTAGATGAAAGTCCATATTTTAATGTACATTTACCATTTTATGCAAAAAGACTTTTTAAAAGGGTTAAAATTAGGTTCCCCACAGTTACCCCCAAACCACAGTTCCCCCGATTAACCCTACCTTTATTTCTTCGGTCCATATGAAATATTGTGTCAATTGTTTACGTTTGAATCAAATTAGATTATGATTCATAATAAATGGATTTTGTAGAATGTGTGAAAGAGAAAAGGAATGCATTTCCAGAGTATTTATTTAGATTAGGTTTTGTGGCTTGATGTGACGGTTTTCAGTGCTTATTTACAGGGGTTTTCAGTGCAGTGACAAAAGACAAATGCGAGTCATGGAGAATGAAAAATGAAGAATGAGCGTTGCAGCTACTGGAATTTGGAGTTGGAAGTTGTAGATAAATAAACCAAGCTCAATGTCAACCATTTGAACAAGTACAAACACCAAAAGTCAACTTGTCTTCTTATCTCGTGATTTATTCAGTCCTCTGCTTATTTCTCAGCTTGTTAACATTTCAAAGTTCAAGCTTCCCATTTCATATTTAACCCTTTCATCCATTTCTTCTCAAGTTGTTTGAACTCGCCTGTTTTTTCATTTCTTGTGAAGGGAATGATTTGTACGAGCGTGTAATTTTCCTTGGATTTACATTCCATCTTATTGCATTTTTTAGCGTCATTTACATTTTCACCTGTTGATCAACAAGAAAGTACTTGAGCACAGCCTCTTTAGCATCATGTGTAAATTGAAGTTCCTGAAAAACGGTGGTTTAAATTGGTTAAAGTTGGATTCACAAGACAACATCAAAAATTATTTGCAACATTTTAACGCCACTTGAAACTTTTAACGATTTGGGCACATTACTTTGATGATAGATGGTTGACGAATGCGGCATTGTAAAATCTGCCCACTGCAAAAAAAAATACAAAATAACACAAGCAGACAATAATTCATAAAGACAACACGAAATTATAAACTTTGACATTCACAGAGAAAGGAAATGACCGACAAAAGACAAAAGAAAACCACATGTACAATGTACAATGAACAGGATAAAAAATAAAATTTGATAAAAACTACAGAAAAATCTTTTGACTCTTTTATTTTTTCTTGCGGATCTTCATGTCTGTTTTTGTCAGGGAGTATTTTGCTCCTTTCCACTCCTGCCAGTAGATGCCCACCCAATTTTTGGTAGTTTCTCTCTTTTCGTGATAAAGTTGGGCAGTGGAATCGAGTTAAAGGGAAATTTGAATAGATCATTTTGGATCATTTTTTTTTCTCCGATCCACACAAACTCTTAAACTCAACCTCTCTCAAAAGTATTCTCACTTTAACTGATAAACTTTCTACAGAACGGGGAAAAGAGAGAAAATGAAAAGAAAAGCCCACTTTGACATCCTCTCATTATGACAGAATCAAAAATCCGACATTGGAAATCCGTGCTGTGTTTTGGGGTTGATATGGAAAATGGAAATGAGAGATAATCGCACCATCCACAATTCACTCCCTGTTTCATTTTCTTACTCCTTTGACATTAACGGAAATACGGCCCAACGGCCCAATGCGATTCAGATCTAAATGCAGTTATTTGTTCGTCCGCCTGTCCTCTTTTCACTCCTTCCTTTGGGTTCTGTTTGGTCTAAAACCTAAAAAATAAAAGACATTTTAATCATAGACAAAATGCTGATTCATTCGCATGTCAAACTGCTCTAGGTTTTTTCCCGAAATGTTGAACTTTTAAACTTTTGGCTATGGCAATGAGCAAAAAACTCAAGTCACAAGTCGTTTGATATGGATCTCCGCTTGAGAAATCTGGCATAAAACGCGCAAAACATTAAGCGGCGTCCAACTTTCACCTGGTTATGAAATGCCAATTCGTTTGGCCGAGTTTTAAGCGAATAGGAAAATTTTATTTTACTGTTTTTAAGCTGTACAAATTGCAACAAGAAGACAAGTGAGTTTTTAGTGTTTGGATTTCCCTTTTCCTGTTTTAAATGGTAGAGTACATGTATTTTGTGGACTTATTTTCGTATTTTCCATGTAAAACGAGCTCACTGTAAGAGACATGAAATTTGGGATTTTCTGCATTTTTCTCATTTCCATATCATTTAAAATAAGCTTCAAATACTATTCCTGATTTCCCCCGATAGTTTGTGCTCTTTTTATAGAAGCCAAAAGACTTTTATGCAGTAAAATTGATAAATTGTAAAGCGACAAGTTTTAGCTCAAAACACTTTGGACCATTTTTATTTATTTATCAACATTTTTACTCGAAATTAAAAATAGATTGTAGCCTCAGCACTCAGCCCAAGTTCAAAGACTTTTGTGCGTACATTTATTTATTCATTTATTATTTATTAGTTCATCCACTCAATGAAGTACAAGACATGTGAAAAAAAATCACAGAATACTTTAGTTACGACTTGTACTCTTATCTACAGCAAGGGATTTTTTAAGTTTTCCGAAATTTAACCGGTTGACGTGACCTTTTATTTAATAATAAAACTTAATTGAGTTTATTTTGCATCCAAGTCATGTTGTTCTATAGCATCAATAAAATTGTTAAAGGTGAAAGAAAGTTTTGAACTGGGGTGACCGCACAGGTCAAAATACTGCAAAACTTTGTTAAATTCTTATCCAGGAAGTCGAGGGAATCATTTTGAGTAGTCACACGACCACAATTAAAATTCAATCAAATTGCCTGCTTTTAAATTTGCATTAAGTGAAAAGCCACTTCGTAATTCCAGCCGAACCCTAAAAGTGTCATTCACAAAACCAAATACATTTTCTTTCTTATTCAAAGCGGCACTTTTCCAGAAAAAATGAATAAAATTTAAAGTCCAGGAACAGTACTCAAAAAATTATTGAAGCCCAGAAATCCGGCCAAAATATTCAAAAATGCCAAAATTTTCAAACTCGGAATTTCGCGTGCCGAGGCTTAGGTTGGAGTATTTTTATGCCAAAAACCAAGTTTGTAACTTTTATGGATCGCTTGTGAAACCGGATTTTTGATTTTTGTGATTTTGTGGACAAAATTATGTATTTTCTCATTTTGTGCAAAAAATATCAGTTTAATCCGAATAGGTCCAATAGCAAAGTTATTTGTCGTGGTCTGAATTTACTAATTCCTTTTTATCCAGTGTAAAAATGTTGATATTTGGCCGAGAAACGGTCAAAAACGTTTTTGAGAGTTACAGCAAACACAGACATTATTTACTCATTAGCAAAAATCGTTGCTATGGGTTTTCGTAACTAAAGAAAAATTGCATTTATCGTAAGATTCGAAACCCAAAGAATGATATGAAGAAAAGACATTTTAATTATTTTGATGTTTCCCATTTTACCGCCAAACGGTTTTAACGATTTTACAATTCTTCTCCCATATTTATCTCCAACATTCACTTTCATCCCTGCAAAGGAAATGAAATGCTGAGAAAGAGTGAACATGCTTCCGACGAGCGGATAAACGCACCCCGAAACGGTTACCATCGTCAGAAACATTAAGGGAAAAATCAAGAAAATGTGAACTGGAATCAAAGCGTGGAGTTTGATGGTTCCGTAAAGTCCATACGCGGAGAAAAACACGAGTATAAAAGTGTACGATTGCCAAATGATAGGCGAGAAGCAGGAATTACTCACTTGACTCAGAATTCGAAACTCCTGGAATAATCTCACCTTTTGTGCCAAGGAAATGTGTCTTTGCTCCAATTTCAGGATCTTTGCCGCTTGGCTTGATGATTTTCTTTTCAGAAGGGACTTGCTGAGGAGCGGCATGAGGAAGAGAACTGCCGTGTCGCTTGATATCCGGATCTGGAGTTGGGTTTGGATTTGAATTGAATTCCCACAGAACTATGGTTATGACATTCAAGTAAAACAGAAGAGCAATCCTGAAAATCATTAAAAACTCTGCATTGTCAAAAGCCATCACAACGGCCATATTTTTCTGGAGTAGACGTGGAATTCAATGAAGGAGATACCGCGGATGTTCCGGGTTGTGGAAAAATAAAAGGATAAACAATAATTATTATGTTATTTATTATTATTATTATTATTTATGACCCAACACACGCTACATATTGTACAATTTGTGAATGTTAATAAATTGAGACAACAAAGGGCTTTCTTTTTATTTTCTCCACTTGACTCCATGACTTGACGATGCAGCTTGAGTTTTAACGGAATTTTGCCAAAGTCATTTTGTAAATTTGCATTGATCAAACAAAAATAAAGGAGTGTGGAGGAAACTACAGAGAAATCCAAAAAAGTGGAGCTAGAACAATTTCCATCATTTTCATCATCAGGAAAAGAAACACTGCGAGAGAAAATTTTCGAATCCTTTTTCATTCTCACAAATGGATCATTCTAAAATTCCATCTCAGACTGAGAACCACAAACTCAAATGCAAAACCGTTGAGTCTCGAGTACTAAATTTCCAAATATCTTGTACTCATTTTGAGATTCCAAAGAAAAAATGATGAAGCTCAGCGCCGCTTGAGATTTTTCTGGCCTAAATAAAGGAAGAACAACAAAGTAGATCAATTGTTTATGAGTATGGAGGTTTCACAAAGTAAATCAGCCGTGTGTCGCATGTCGTAGGAATTAATTGCATTACTTAAATATGAAAAACATAAAATCAACGACACATTTTTGGTACTTTCAGTAGGATTGGCGTGTCTTTGCTCTCCAAATTTTGCCTGTACTTTCTGACGTCATAAACAAAAGTTGTGCTTTGTGCGTGCACAGTTTTTTTTGTGAGGATGAAGCGGGTTGGACATTCAGCATTTGTGCTCCCCTGGTTTCATCCATCATCACCAATGTGCAAATGTGCATTGTGCATTGAGGATTAACTACAGCCATTTATTCTTGCAATCCACCTGACGGCCTTCCAAACCGGATGGATCTGAAGAATCTAATTTAAAATTAAGAGATGTGCTTTTATGCAAATGCTTGGACTTCAATGGTTTTCAATGTGGCTGTTGATTTGAATTTGAATTTGAATTAGACGGTGGATCAAGTAGAGTAAAAGCATGTGATGAAAATCCCCATTTCCTACCACCCGCTTTTTCCTTCTCCGGTTTCCGTCGAGCCTCGAGCTTCGTCGTTTTGGGTTTTGACTATTGCCTACCAAATATTGATTTCCGAGTGCCGAGTGCTCAGAGCTCGGGAAACCCGAAACGAGAGGGGGAAAGCAAAACAAAAATTGCTATGGTTACACTCCACACTTGAACTCCAAAAGGAAACTTGAAATGTTCAATGTTCTGGTCCTATTCAAGATTCCAGTTTCCGATTGTAAATTGTGAACATGGCGCACGGCGCACACTAACATTTGCCTGGTTCCAAACTCCAGAGTTTATTATTATTATTGGTTTTGTTTGTGAACATTTGTTGAAGGATCTGAATTGAAGAAAACTTTGTAAATTTCTAGCTTTTAGATTCTAGATTCTGGATTCTAGATTCTACAAAAATGCCAAAGAAAACAAATCCTAATCCAAATCCAACTAGAAAACCCCTTTACATTTGTGAATATTGTGACAAAGACTTTGATCGCCCAAGTGTACTTGAAATACATCGCAGAATCCACACTGGAGAACGGCCATTCCCATGCAATCTCTGCAGTTACTCCGCAACACAGAAGGGCGCCCTACAAACTCACATTCGTCATCATCTCCAGGAAAAACTGTTCAAATGTCCTAAGGCCGGCTGCCAAGTTTCATCTGTCACAGCAGGAGATTTAAAACGCCACCAGCTCGTCCACTCCCAAGAGAACCCGTTTTCCTGCCCGCACTCTTTCTGCTCTTACAAAACTGGAGTCAAATCTAATCTGACGACACATGAGAAAACTCATATAGAGAATCAAAAAAGATACAAATGTCGGATTTGTGAGTATGCGGCTCATCTTTCATCCACTTTGGTGACGCACATACGGACTCATACAAAAGAAGCGCCGTTCAAATGCAGAGTTGAGAGGTGTTCATTCGAAGCCAAGCAGCGTAGTACTCTCAACACCCACGTCAAGAGTGTGCATCAACGTCTTCGGCCTTTTCAGTGTCCATTTCCACTCTGCACTTATGCTGCAGCTGACAAGCGTCAAATTACACGACATGGAATCAAAAAGCATCCAGACTCAAGATCAACATGACTTGATGAGAAATGGCCCTTCCTCACATTTTGTCATTCACTAGCAGTTGAAGAGGAATTTAGACGTCTCTATTTTTTTAAACAGCAGTTTGTCTAAAGCTCAAAGCCTAAAACCTAAAAGCTCAAACTCTAAAAGCTACAAGCTTTATTTTTTATTACATTCTAAATTGTAACTACAAAAGTTTATCAAATGCTGAGACTTTGAAAATAAAAAATGAACAATAGACAAAGAACAAGATGATGGAAAAATGATCATTTATTGTCATAATTTTGGAACCAAAATTTTCATGGGGTTCTTTGGCTCAAATAGAATTTTATCTGCCCAGCTCTTTTTTTATCTTATTCTCTTTTCCCCTGCTCATAACTTTGCATTTTGTGGGAAATTGAACATTGAACATTAAACATTAAACATACTTGATAAATCAAAGTGTGAGTTGTAGTTGAAATTCAACGCCGCTTCTTATTTTATTTGATGGCTGCCGTGCTATCGTTTCAAAGGTTCTACCCAGAAAAATTCCTCTACACTGTTCAACTTGAAATCAAATTTACTCATATTCCACATGGAAAATGGATCTCATCAAAATTCATCATTCCTGCTTTTTTGCATCCGGATTGAAGTGGTTCTGACTGAAACAAGTGAAATTTCCCTAGTCCATTTTCTCCAATAAAGTTTCAATGGATAAAAAATAAATGTTTCTTTGCATTAGAACTCGAGGTGATTGGAATTCCAGATCCTGTTTCTCCAGTTGCTCATCCGAGGAACAGAAGGCGTGGTACTTTTATGAGCATGGATGAACCGGAGCAGAGCAGATCCCATGTTGTTCAAACTGGACATTGGCCGGTCCAGTTTCTCATGTCTCTTATTCCCTTCAACTTTTGATTCTTTCCCATGCCAACTTTTGTATCCACTTTACATTTGTTACAAAAAGAAAAGTATTTTTTTGCTTTACATTTCCATCCCGGTTAGTTCCAACCGGGAATTGTGAAGGAAAGATGGATGATAAAATTTACAGATGCAGACAAATGATGAGACAAATAGCTGGAAAATAAAATGTACATTCCGATGGTATAAATTTGATGGGGATGCACTTTTTGTCCCACTTAATGTCCCTTTTTGAATCAATATTTCATACATATTATGTGTTATTTGGCTTCAACTTTTTTTACCGGTTTAAAATGAGTTTGAAAAAAACGAATTTCGCCAACCGTCAACCGTAATCCTTGAATATGCAAATTATAGTTTCAGCTTTTACTGGAAATGTTTTCAATACTCAATATTTATTGTTTTTTTTTACAAGTATTTCAATTTCCAATTGCAAACATTTTTTTGTATTTTTCACGTCCTGTTCCACAAAATGGTTTCCAAAAAAATAAACTAAAGAATTTCAATAATTGATGTACATTCCGAATATCCATGTGAAAAATTTGAATCTGTTTTATTGGCACTTGTTCTTTCCTTGTAAAGGCCTAGATCCACTACTCGTGAAATCATCTCCGTGGAAATCTTTAATTAAAAAATCGAAACAGTCAAACCAGACTGGAAAAATCTGACAAAAATCACAAGGCCTCGTTTTTTATAGTGTCTAGTTGGCGTAAAAAATTGGCTGGTCTGAAAACCGCCGTTTCTGGACTTTCTGGCGAGAAATTGGGTTTCGCCAAGTGAAATACATAGCTTGTGAGAAAAGTTTTTGAAACGGCGGGTTTTAGACCCGCCAATTTTTTACGCCAACTAGAGACTATCAAAAACGAGGCCTTGTGTTTTTTGTCAGATTTTTCCAGTCTGGTTTGACTGTTTCGATTTTTTAATTAAAGATTTCCATGGAGATGATTTCACGAGTAGTGGATTTACCGCTTAAAAGTTCAAAATGCTCAAGTTCTTTTCATGTTGCATTTTTTTCCAGCCAAGGATTAAAAAGTAGACAGTAAAAATGAAAAAAAACATGACAATGAAGTTGAGAGGAGAGAAAAAGAGTTTGGCTCATATTTTGTTACATTTCAATTGACAAAGCATATTTTTCTGCGTTGGCCGCTTTTAACTTGTGAGGATTGAAAAGGACTTGAAACTTTTCTCTCTGCTCACTTTCCGTTGCCTTTACAAAATGGCCAATCCAACTAAATTCAATTCAATCCAAAATCGGAACGCGTTGGTCTGTACTAGAAATTGTACGATTCGTCATCCGTCACACTGCAAAGAGGAACTTTGTTGAATCAACATTTTCCCAAAGATTTTCCCAAAGGTGCGAAGTGACAAACGGCGTTGAAATCCGTCTCAAAATCGAAAATGAATAATCCAAACTAAATGTTTTTATCCTCACATCAACTCAAAGCTCAAAACTCGATCGTAGTTGAAAACAACAGGCTCTTAAAATTCTAAATTTGACCTCTGGTGAAGGTGACGAATTGAAAAAAGGGAAATTCATGAGATTCTTAAGCCGTGAGAATGATCCGTAAAATTTATTCAATGATAAATGCAAAAGACTTGAGACTTGTTGAAATGCAAAGAAAGGAAAGTACTCAAAACAAAAAGATTTAAATTTCCACAAGAAAATGTGAATAATGATGGTTCATTTTTGTTTATTATTTTGGAAAAAAAATGTAGAACAGAAAAGGAAATTCCAGAGCTGGATCAAAGTTTACACCTGAACTGTTTTTTTTTGAAAACTATTAAATTCAAGAGAGCAAAAAAAAGTTTATACAAAAAAAACATTTACAGTAAAGAGAAAACAAACCAAAAAAAGCCAAATTCAGAGATGGAAATTCGGGATGAAATTCAAATTGCAGATTCATTCCAAATTCCAAGGATTTGAATTCAAAATAAAATTTAGTGTGTCTTCTTGGCATTGTTCATTTTATTTTCATTTCAAGTTGATTCTCTTTAGCCTTTTGCTCCGTTTTCATGTTGGCTTTGATTTTTATCTTTATGCTGAGAGTTGTGATGTCTTTTCAAGCCAGGTCGGCGAGCTGAAGCAAAAGTGCAGAGTGGAAATGGACACTGAAAAGGACAAATATTTTGATGAACACTTTTGACGTGGGCGTTGAGAGCACTGCTCGCTTTGGCTTCATAAGAACAGCCAACAACTCTGCATTTGTACGGCGTTTCTTTTGTGTGAATCCGCATGTGTCTCACCAAATTGGATGAACGATGAGTGGCATACGGACAAATCCGGCATTTGTATTTTTTGTCCTCCGAGTGGATTTTCATGTGCGTTTTTAAAAGGAGCTTTTGATTTGTTCTGTACTCACAATTTGAAAATGGGCAGCTCAGCCTCTTTTCCCCGTGAACTTGAGCATGTCGAGTCAAATTACTGCTTGTCTTACATTTAAATTCACACCCTTCCTCCTCACACTTGAACCTTCTCTCCGCGGAGTGAATAAAGGCCATGTGACTTTTGAGATTAAAACTAGTTGCTGTTTTAAATGGACACAAGTCGCATTCAAACGGCTCGTCTCGATCCCGATTCTCTTGATGAGTTTTCAAATGAGCCGTAAGATTGGACTTTCGTCCAATTTTGTAAGAGCAGGAAGAGTGAGGACAGGAGAACCGTTTCTCTTGAGTGTGGACGAGCTGGTGGAGTTTCAAGTTTCCTGATTCAACGGCTGAATAGTTGCAAAAGGGCTGTGAACACTTGAACAGTTTTTCCTGGAGATGACGACGGATGTGATCTTGAAGATTGCTTTTTTGTGTTGCGGAATAGCTGCAGAGATTACAAGGGAACGGCCGTTCGCCCGTGTGGATTCTGCGATGTTGCTCTAGTGAACTTTGACTCACACACACTTTTTCACAATATTCACAAATCCACAGGGATTTTGCCCCTGGATTTCCTCCTTTTTTTCCTTTGGCGTTTTTAGGCATTTTTCTATCTGTTATTTTCTCATTTATTTTTTCAAATATTTCCCAAAAAATATCAAAGTTGTCAGTGAATGAGCAAGAGGGGATTTTTTGTGTAAAGTATTTTGTGATGATGAATTTTGAGTGTAAAATGTAGAGTTTTTTTTTGTAAAATTCTACCTTTAATTGTTTGATATTCTTTCTTTTGCTCTGCTCTGGTTTGACTTGGCTTCGGTTCATCCGCTGGACTAAGGAGTTTTGAAATGGGAAATGTAAAAGAGGTTAAATTTTCCTGTTGTTTGGTTCTGCTCCTTTGAACCTCTGGAGCACCCGATGGAACAAACAGGACATGTAAAATGTAAAACGTATAATCAGGAACGTTTTGTGGTGAAAAGTGATTGACGTGTGGGACGTGCGTGGCGAGTGGAGTTTGGAGTTTGGAGTGTGGAGTAGAGCTGACGCGACTTGTGAATAAGGTAACATTTTCCCCCATCCCTTTTGAACTGACGTCTCACTTTTAAGTAGAAACTACAGCTGCAATTATAAAATGAAAAGGGAAAAGGGAACGGCCGGAAGTTTTCATGTGCATCGCGTGCTTCAATTTCCAGTTTGAAAGTTGGTCTTCATTTCTAACCTTTTTACATTTTACTCGAGACTCGAGACTCGAGATTCGGGTTCTGAGTTTTTTCCAGTCCCTCAGAGTTTTGACATGAGCTCATCCTGAATCGTGATGATGCATGAAAAATGCAGAGAGGAAATGCCTTGTTTTACATTACATTTTGTTCCTAGTCCATTCTCCAAAATTACAATTTTCTATTTTCTAATTAGGAGATACTTTCGCATCTCAAGTTGATGACTGTTTTTACTACAAGTCCAATTATTTCCAGGTTTGTCCCACGACCATGAAATAAAACAAAAAACCCGCGAGTTTAATGAGTGTTGAGTTTTGAGTGATTTCAGGGTGATTTCAAAATTCATTTTAACCCTTGTGAGCTTGAAAAGAAAAAATTAAAAAGAAGAACAAGTTCCACGCCGTTTGACATTTCTCTGTCCTTTTTCCAAGCGAGTAACGTCAAGTTATTATTATAAGTCCTACAAATTTATAACACAGAATATGAATACGAAAGACGAATTACGAAATGATGGAAACCTAATTTGGATTTTATTGCGTGTATTCTCTATTCAAATGTCCTTTCTTTCAAACCCACAGACAGGTTTTTTCCCGCAGTTTCTGATGTAAAATATCAAATACACTCGTGTAATTTTGGAGAATGGAAGAGGAAGAAGCGGAATGAACAAGAAAGAATTTCCTCTCTTTTCATGCATCATCAGGATGAGTCCTCATTGAAAACAAAGGATAAACCAAACCCTAATTTGAAAATCGGAGGCCCTGGAAAAGGAACAACGATCCAAAATCCAGAATCCAGAGTCCAGAATCTCAAGTAAAAAGGTTAGAATTGAAGGAGCGTGCAAGTAATTGGAGTTGAATATTTCTTCGTCCTCTTTCTGACGGTTGATGTTGATTTGACTGTGGGGCAAATTTCAAATTTCAAACTGGAAATTGCAGCTCACGCGATGAAAATCCAATTTCCGGCGGCCCCCTTTTCCCTTTCCTTTTTACTTACAGCCGTAGTTTCTGTTTAAAAGGGAGACTTGAATGTACATTGTGCATTGTTCAAAGGGTGGGGAAATGCGTCGGTTAGTCAGGAGTAGCATCAGTTCTCAACTCTACTCCGCTCGCCATGCACATCGCACATGTCTGTCTGTTTTTTCATCATAACCCTCTTTTGAACGCTCGTTTGGTTGGGTAAAACAAGAAACAAAGGAAAAGTTGAAGAGCAGAGTAAAAACAAACTTGGTCCACTTTCCAACTTGACTTTTCCAAGCCTCGTGTTAGTATAACGGATGAACGGAAACCAACCCAAACCCGAGCAGAGGGCAAGAAAAGCAGAAAATAAGAATAGAATTTGAATTCAATCCAGAATCCAGAGTCCAGCGCAACAGACCAGGAAGAAAAAGCACCTGGAATTAACAAATTGTTTGAAAATAATAAATATCAGTATTAAAGGGAACAAAAAGGTGGGAAAATGTCGGGAGTTGCCAAGGAGACAAGATTTGGAGAAACGGGAAAATCCCTCTGGATTTGTGAATATTGTGACAAGAATTTTCCCAATAAAAAAGCACTTGAGAGTCATCGAAGAGTTCACACGGGAGAACGGCCATTCCCTTGTAATTTGTGCAGTTATTCCGCAACACAAAAAACCTCCCTACGAAACCACATTCGGAGTCATCTCCAGGAAAAACTGTTCAAATGTCCACAGCCGTTTTGCAGCTTTTCATGCATTACATCAGGAAACTTGAAAACCCACCAGCTCGTCCACACCAACGAGAAACGGTTTTCCTGTCCGCACTCTTCATGCACTTTTAAAACTGGACTAAAGTCTAATCTCATTCGGCATATGACAACTCATCAGGCGGATATAGATCGAGAAAAGCGGATCGTGTGCGACTTGTGCCCCTTTAAAACAAACATTATTTCTGCTCTGCGTCGTCACTTGGACTCCGTTCACACCACAGAGAAAAGATTCAAGTGTGAGGAGGACGGATGCAACTACGCGGGGAAAACCAAACGTCATTTGAATCGGCATGCCAAAATTCATCAGGTTCAGGAAAAGCGGATTAGTTGTCCAGCTCGGAATTGTGGGTACAGAACAAATAAAATGTTCCTTTTAAAAAGTCACATGAAAATTCACGAGGACTGTCCAAAAAGGTACAAGTGTCCCTTGTGTGATTATGCGGCTCATTTCCCATCCAAGTTGGCCAAACACAAAAAGACTCATATTAAAGACAGCCCACACAAAGGCGGAGTTGTTGGCTGTTCTTATGAAGCCAAGCAAAGCAGTCCCCTCAAAAACCCTGTGACAGCTTCTCATCAAAATACTCATGCTCCTGTTCGTTCTTATAAATGTCCACTCTGCCCTTTCAAGTCAGGCTACAAAGTCCACTTGAAAAAACACCAACTCCGTCAACATCCACCATCGTCTTTGGATTTTGGCGCCTCAAACAAACTCGAAGCAAAAGCAGCTAGCGCCAGAAGCAAACAAAATAGCGCCACACTTTTTCAATTTTGGCGCCCCTTTTAGTCGAGTTTGAGCCTCCCTTTCTCGAACTCTTGCCTCTGTTTTTCGTTTTGGAGGTTCCTTTTTTTCGGTTTTTTGTACCCTTGTTCTTGTTTTGGCGCCCTTTTTCGCTTTTGGTCATGTTTATCCCCAATTTGGCGCCCTATTTTGTCAATTTTGGCGCCACTATCTCCTCGGCACCCGAAGATGCCAAACTAGCATAACTGAAACTTGTTAAATAAATATGCGAATTAAAGCTATCAAGAATCAAGAAAAAGGGGCTTTTAGTTCCAATTTTTAGGCATCTTTGACTTTGGCTGGCTCAATTTTTGTGGAAATGTTTTCGTTTGACTTTTTATTGTTTTTACCGTTGTTTTCTTTGTAAATGTTTGAACAATTTGACCTATTATTTGTTCCTGTTTGAATCAAAAATAAGAATAAATGCGTTTTAATTTCATTCCTGCATGGAAATTGGAAATCAACAAATTTTTAAAAGGTTTTTATCCAACACTGTTTTTTTCACTGTACGAAAGCCATAGGCGTGATTCATTTTTCCGTCCTTTATTTTGTTTCTGTTCTTTGTTTGCTTGACGAATGACTGATTCAACATCACAATTTAAGTATTAAACTGTCA
>JAQGBI010000569.1:0-14741 GCA_034698325.1 Sminthurinus elegans | reverse complement strand
AAGTGGAAGGATTACTCTACAAGGGGCATCGCTTCCCTGAATTTTACTCTACGAAGGGGAAAAAATCTTTTACTCTTACTCTTTCTGGAAAATTTTCTTCAGTGCAGCATTGAGTTTATCTTGTATTCTACAGTTTGGAATGTTAAATGTTCAATGTTTATGCAGATGATTCGGCAAAAATATAAAGAGCATTTTTTATATAATAAACAATAAAGTAAAAAAGCTAAAAGAAATACAAAAAATACACCATTCTTATTTGATGGACAAATGCAATACAGAAAACCATGACTAGTGAAAGTACGTACAAAAAATACTGTAGTTTCCACAACACAGTGGAAATGGAAATGGCCATGCTAGAAAATATGCTAAACGCTACAATCTGTCCCTTTTAGACCGTTTTATAATTATGAAAACTACATTGAACAGCTTTTTTGAAATTTGGACATGAAACTATAATGAGCTTTGAGTTTGCATGGTTTTTCTTTACATTTGTTAATAGATTTTTCGTTATGCAAGAGAATTATGTAATATCTATGATTTTTATAATCAAAATAACTATTTACTTATATTGTATCTTATGCATTATAAAACAAAAATAAATGAAAAATACTTACTTTTTATTCAGTTGTTGTGTGATGTTTTCACTTTCTTTTGTTTCTCCGAGAAGAGAAATGGAACACTTTTGAATTTTGAATTAAAATGACGATATACTTTTATTGAAAAACTAATGTATTTTGTAGCTATTTTAATTTTAATTAAATAAGATTTGATCTGTAGTCTGTGGTTAGAGAATAAAAATCAACGCTTCTAGAAAATGGGAGAGAAAAAGAAATGGCGACCCTGCTCAACGTTCAACACGCTAACTGAAAATGACTAATGAATTTACAAGTGTCGGGCTGCAAAGGATAAGTGAGATGTCTCAAACTGCCGTAGAGGGTGCTGGGGCATCTCGCTGGGATTAGTTAACTTTTTTATGCATACCGTGTTTAGGTGCATGGGTGTCCAGGGTCATTATTTTAAAACCTGTGACTACACCGCCCAAAGAGAAAGTGCAGTGTACAGGTCCATAAGAAAGTATGAAGCATGGGTACACTATAAAAACCTGGGTGAGAATTTCCTTGTATTCGGTAACTGTCTTACGTAATCATTCTTGGATTCTGCGCAGTACATCCTCCCTAAAAAAACAATAATTAAAAGAAATGAGATCACGTACAAGCATCAGAAATCAGAAAGTCATGGAATGTCATTTAAGATTTAAGACCAGAGAGTTGACCTGGGAGGGCGTTCCATCAAGTTTTTTTCTTTCATATTTCATATTTATTAAAGATTCCAATTTCATTTGTAAACTGTAAACACGCACACAACACAATCACACGTTAATAGTACTCAAGTTATGAGTATTGCGCTTAAAGTTAAAGTGTGGATAAAAAGTTTTTACACGTTACACCTCTTGAATTAATTGTGGCACATAATTCAAACGCTAACTGCGTGAAGATTTCTTAAATTAATTAAAACGCTCTTTATTTTTTAAGTGGACCGTCCTTGCTTCTATTTTAAAGTTTAGTACAATCCATATTTAAATATTTAAAGGCATTTTATTAATCATTAAACAGTAAAGAAATCTTTATTAAAATCTAGAGTACAAAATGACAAAAGAATTATGACAATAGAACATTTCAGTTTGGCTACTGAACTTTGGGAATATTGAAATCTTCATGGATGTTTGAATGTGAGGATTAAACTGCTTGTTTGATTGATGGCGATGGATAAAAGAGTGAGCAAAAAGGGACGATCCACATAAAAAACCCCGCCAACACTGACGCTCAGTGGTTGAACGCTCCTTTGAAATTTGGCGAACCATTGAGGACAACCATTGCCATTGTTACTCCGCATATTTATATTTCTGCCCCAACTCTGAGTTATCTCCATGGAAACCTCGTGAACTAGAGCCAGATCGCTGAAAAATGCCATGACAACGGCAAGGCCAAACATCCCGCGGATGAAACCACGAATGTCCATGAATATGATAGCAGCATAGAAATTGTAAACGACACCGCATAGCAGGATCACCTCCATCGTCAGGGGACAAACGCCAAAAACGGATTTGAAGGCCCTTGAAAGCACTTGCAGACGGTGGTGACCTCTGGAGAATGCCTCAGCTTGTGTCTCACCAAGTTTGGTTTCTCGTCGATTGTCCTCAATTCGCCTGTCATTTAAAAATCCTCATTTCATCCATCATGTCTAGAAATTAGAAAGTGTTATAAAAATGAAAATTGAATAAAAAAGCTTAAAATTTAATTAATTACATTTGAGAAATGACGGGTAGAATCCCTGCAACATAGATGGCGTACACAGCTATATGAATGAGATTAGAATACATGTGAAACCCCGTGATATTCATATGAATTAAGCAGAGACCCATCTTCGCCCATAAGGGCAGTGCTCGAGGGTTGGGCGCCAAGGATGAAAAAAGTCCTGGAGTTTCAGGCTTTGTCAACGCAGGTAGAGCTCGAAAGAGGACTCCCGTAGTGTTACAAATGATGAACGTCACGAGCGCTCTCTTTGTAGCTGGCTGCTTTTTAACTGTTCCTGATTAATGAAGAAAAAAAACAGCAGAAAAGCTTAATTATTGAATTTTTTGTCTCACCCTTTAAATTGCTAATTTTTGCGTGTTAAACATTAAGAAAAGGTTGGTAAAATTTAAAAAAAATCTCGTTACCATGACCAAATCCTTTGTTTGTATTCGCATTTGTATTCGACATTTCCAAGATGGCGTTGAGAACTTTGTGTTGCTCGCCCATGGTGGAAAAATTGATCCAGTGACCCAGATTCATCAGCACATACACGACAGCCAGCAAAGTTGCGCCCATTTTGGTAGTTTGCGGCGCCAATTCATCCCGCAAAACCTGCACACTCCGACCGATCAACAGCATTTCGAAAAGGAGAACAAGTGCCAAATTGACATGGAGGCTTCTCCTCATGGATTTTTTACTGTCAAAAAGGAACTGACCCTTCTTCTTTGAATAAAAGTAGGGATACCAGCCCACAAAATGGCCGAAATTCATATAAGTGACGAACAATTTGAGAACACCCGAACGAATCATGACTATTCAATATTCAAGATTTGATGCTGAATTCAAAATTTGTTTAAAGTCGTGGAGGAAACTTTAGAGTAACGAGCCCAGTCTTTGGTACTTGGCGAAAGACAAACGGGAAACATGTTCCTGAAATTCCTGGTTGTCGCTCTGGCTGTCGCTGTGCATTGTCCATTGCCAAAAGTCAATACGTTGGCAGCGGAGAGAGTTTCGTCACAGCAAATGTTCTCAATATTCCATAAATGTGTTGCATAATTCAAATGCAAGGAAAAGTCTTCCGGGTCTAAGTTAATGGATTTCTGTTCTTGGAATATTTCTATTTTCTAAGGATACATAAAGCCCACACTCAAATATCAAATAATGTTAAATCCAAATATAGGAAACAGGAACAAAACATTTATGTGACACTTTGAATGTTGGGGTATTCCACGTCAAAGTCTTGCTATTCCAGTGCTTGTATGCTCCTTCATTTGGAATTCAGAATAATTGACAATCGGCACTGGGAAATACGTCGCAAAATACCATTTAATTAAGCTCCATAAAAGTTTGTAGGTTTATTAGAGTTTAGTTGGTCAATTATTCAAGAGATATTGAATATTGAGCGAATTCCCCGAGTTTCCCCACGGTCTGTTCTCTTTTCATTAATGGATTAAAGGGGTGCTGAGCGTTGGCAACCGCTTTGGGCGTCAAGGAGACAGGGACTCCAAAATCAACAAAAAGGGGCGACAAATCCAGAAAAAGGACCTCCAAAAATGAACAAATGGGCGCTTAAAGCAGAATAGGGGGCATGTAGCGAAAAAAAGGCAAAAATTCCAGAACATGAGGCTCGAACTTGACTAAAAAGCAACAAACAGGGCGTCAAAATTGAAAAAGTTTGGTGTCA
This sequence comes from Sminthurinus elegans, assembly GCA_034698325.1. Taxonomy (NCBI): domain Eukaryota; kingdom Metazoa; phylum Arthropoda; class Collembola; order Symphypleona; family Katiannidae; genus Sminthurinus; species Sminthurinus elegans. The sequence continues at coordinate 10,763 of JAQGBI010000569.1, read as the reverse complement.
TTTTTTATGTTTCGGGTGCCAGCTGCTTTTGGTTCGACTTAGCTTGGGGCTCCAAAATCCAGAGACCGACCCTGACCTTAGCCCATTCACCTTTTTCAATTGTTCAAAAAATGAAACTCCCTAACCAACTACCAACACATGACTGCTAACAAATAATTATAGCACTCACATTTCAAAGTGACAACTGAGAAATGACAACAACAAATTTATTTGTATATTATTAAAAAAATTATTAGTTCCGTGTATTTTGTCGTGTACATAATGATACACGTGCCAGTTTAGTACTCAACAATTTACTCCTCATCTCTAATTTCTAGCTTTTATAAAACCCATGAGTGAGCTGTGCCTCATGCTTCATGCACTTGAATTATGAAACATGAATGACGAAAAAGGTAAGAAACCCGGAAATAACTTGCAGTTCAAAGCAAATGACACGCAGCAGAATCGGCATTACGTAAATTTTTCTATTTTTGTCCACCCTTCTTACATCACAATTCCCAGTCCTATTATTAACCATGAACAATGAAATATGAATACTCTCAAGTCCAAAGTCCAAAAATACACTGACACTGACATTGTGTGTAAAATTGAGAAGCGAGGACGGAGAGGACACAGGCCCAGAAAATAATCCAGTATGAGAAATGAAATGTGAGTGATAATTTACAGAGTGGTTTTAATTCGAGGGACAACCAGTGATTATTTTATTCCACAAATAATAAAGATCTTTATTCAGTATTTAGTCCCAGTAGTTTCTCCATCTATTTACAACGTAAATAGAAATATACATTTATTTTACACGTGCCAAAATACAAAAAATAGGACACGCCAGACTAACATGAAAAATCAATGAGGAGTCTCTCAAAATGCTCATCAACTTTTATCTTTTTGGGCATTCGCTACATGATTTGAAATTTAGTTTCAGTTTCAGTTACATCCCATTTTGATTTATTATGTTGATTATTTCGACACAAAATATACTTTACACTTTACAGTGGTGCCCAATTCATGTCTAATGTCTAAAGGCTAAAGGTGAAAAATATATGTTTACTTATGCTGGATGTTGGGTATTCCTATGATTCCTATTTTGGACACATTTATTGACTAAATATTATTGACAATTTACAACTCTTACGATTTGGCCCATCTACATCACAAACCCAATAGGACTCTTTATCTATCGCTATCGTTATCGTGGAAATGTCACGAGTAGACTAACAACTTGAGTAACAACAAAATTTACAAAATTTGGTGTGGATTCTCTTTCCATCTGGTAAAAACTACCAACTTCTATCCCAGTATCTCGAATTCTCCCAATTTTCCTCTTCATCTCGGCCCAAACAGGCCTCGTGGATGTGGATTTTAATGTTGACTTTTGAGCAGTGAGTAGAAACAGTTTTGAGCTCTTTCATTTTCCCCGGGATGGAAAAGGCGTGTTCGTACATGATGGTGTAAATTAGAGTGACGGCAATTCCACAGTACCCTAGAAAAGCAGCGAGGAAGGGAAAATGATCATAATGACGAATCACGAAAAAATAGCAGATGATGGACAGAGAAAGAGAACAAATTTTCCAGGAGAGGATGCAAAAAGGGAAGCAGCGATTAAAAAGCTCAATGAAGACCACCAGCTCTTTCATCTCTGACAAAACTTGACGCAGCGTCCGAATTTCCTCTTTATTTTCTTGATCTTGATTGCCCACTCCATTTTGGGAGGCTGAGGCTAATGGTGTTTCAAGAATTTTCCTGAACAAAACAAAATGAAAAACATTTGTACTTTTTCATGGACCGTGTTTTCAAAACGAAGGCCCGAGTTAAGGAATTCTAGAAAAAAAAGTTTACAGATTTTTTACCTGAGTTGAAGCTCCATTCGCTGAAACTGTTGTTGACATTTGCTGAAAAACATGAGTTGGACGAAAAATGAGGAATATCCCAAATGACCAATGACCGTCAGAAAAAGAGCCTCAACCAGCAAAAGAGCAAAGAAACTGTACCAATTTTGAGCCTCTGGCGGAAGAGACGAGTACAAAAGTTGAGGCCGACTCGGATCGATGGCAAAGACGATCACGGCCAGAAATTCTGTAGTTAGAATCAAAAATGGAAACAATCTGGCCAAAAGTTCGTCCAGAGAATATTTCGGTGGCCATGACAACAGTGGGCGAGGAGGAGGAACTTGTTCCCCAGAATTTAATCGGGGATTTTTCCTCTGCAGAAAGAAATGATTGGCGACCATCACATACTCTCCAGGATTTACTACAAACATGCGGAATCCCGCCAAATGAAAAGCAGAGTAGCAGATCACACAGCCAAAGTGAATAACGAAATGATCCCATCTCAAGTATTTTTCTGGCTCTACAATTGTCGCTTGAATGAGCCTCACAAACATGTAAAAAGAATGAAGGATTCCCATGAAAAAACAAAACCTCCAGATAAACACCCTAATTTGACTTCGTTGCCTCGTAATCCGAATTTCACCATCCTCTTTATTTTTGTTTATTTCAATCGGGAGGAGATTCAAAAATGAGAGGATTTTTATTGCTCCGAAATTCCACCCAGTTTCTTCCACCGTCAACATTTTGAGATTTTTCTAATTTTTCTTGTTGTCTGAAACAGCTTTATACTCTTGTGCTTTACTTTTACCTTTTAAACTGTATAAGATGCCGATTTTTAAATGCTCAAAATTTTCCCCTGGACAGCAAAACAGAGCTGACCCAAATTCACTTTAGTTGAGTTGAGTTGAGTTGAGAAGAGACAGAAAGTCGGGAATGGAATGGTCGGAATTCCGACTCCCTATCCCAAAATATGCAAATCTACGTGTACTTCGTGCTTACTTTCTTTGGTAGCAATTTCTATGACTTTGGGTTTACTCGATCGATCAAATTGTATTTTCGTATTTTCGTATCCACAGTCTTGAGAGAGCGAGAGAAATATTTATGAATATGAAAATAATTGATGAGGCACATTTAATTAAGGAAACTTGCCTCAACTGTCCACTGTCCATTGGCTATTGTCAAAAGTTGTGTCGCTAAATATAAACAGAATGGTCGATTTTCTGTCCGCTTTTCCCAACCTTTCTGTGACATGTTACATAAATGCACATGTTGAATGTTGAGTCGACCATCGACCATTCGGATATTCGTAAACGGCAATCTGGTTCTGCTATCTTTTCATTAGGCTGAAAGCTACAACTCAAACTACATAAAATATGCCAAGAGAGACTTCAACTACGTTTTATGTCTTTTGTCTCTCTTAGAGTTGATTAGTTCATGAATTATTTAAAGAGAGTTTCGTCAAAGTAAATGTTCTCAGTATTCCATATCTGTTGCATAATTCAAATGCAAGGAAAAGTCTTCCGGGTCTAAGTTAATGGATTTCTGTTCATGTAACATTTCCCTTTTCTAGGGATATGTTCGTATATAACGTCCACTCTCAAATATCAAATAATGTTAAATCCAAATATAGGAAACAGGAACAAAACATTTATGTGACACTTTGAATGTTGAGGTATTCCACGTCAAGACTCGAAAAATCCCATTTAATTAAGCTCCATCAAGTTTTGCAGGTTTATTAGTGCTTTTTTGGTGAATTATTCAAGAGAAATTGAGTGAATTTGCCGACGGTCCTCGGTTCTCTGTTAGCTAATGGACTAATGGAGTGTTGAACATTTGTGCATTTAGTATTGGCTCAAAAACATTGCATAGTCACGTTAAAAATCCTTACTTGGTGAAGATTTTATGTCGCCTGTTTGACCAACAACGGGATCCTGAATAACGAAATTCAATAGGAAAAAATACCGTGAATAAATAAAACTATCCAGTTGATTTAAATTAGATTTTTGTAAAAAGTATGTCACACTCATCCACGCCATTTTTTAAGGAGTCAAAAGTTGCTGTGTCAAAAAAGGTGACGTGAAATTAAAAAATGTGCGCAATTGTAGACTTTATTCTCCACATAATTTTTATAATGTACACAAATGGTACTTTTTAAATGAAACATCACCAAATAATGCATAATACAGATCACCATGGAAACCTGACAATGTCATTTTTTATTTTTTCAAGAGATAAAGACAGGAAAAACGGACAGACTCCAATTTTTCTACAGAAGCCAAACTCGTACAGCTGGAAATGGGAAAAATGTCAACATGAAATTCAAATTCAAAATCAGGTTAATTTCTATTTATTTTTTGGCAGGTCACGAACCAATTTTAGTACTTCACAAGACTCTTTTTCTACAGTTTCTACAGCATTAATTTCATGCTGGATTAATCAAAATGATTCATCTTTTACCCTCAAAAGCCGGATTTTGGCGTTGACTTTGACTTGTTTTCCCAGTGGCCAAAGACACCTCAACAGCAGAAGCAGCATCCACAAAAGTAAAACTGACAGCTCGTAAAATTTTCCTTAGGATCAAAAACTTTATTGTAAACAAAAAAAACAGTATACAACTGGAAGAAATCCAATGAATTTTGCAGCAGATTTGTAAATTGAAAAAGTAGCACAAGTGAGCAAAACGGTTCCGTTTAGATTTTGGATTGTATAAAAATTCAAGTAACAATAAAATATGGATAGTTTAAAAACTTGAGTCTATGTGTATTATTTATATGGAACTTTTTATACTCTTTGTACTGTGTGTGTTATTTTTTAATTATCCTCCTTTTCCTTGAACGAGGAAATAAATGAAATGACACATTGTAATTGTAACTGTACGTAATAAAATAATGAGCTAAATAAATAGGTAAACGTTAACATTTCCATTTCCAGAGAAATTATTCATGATGAAGAATTCACTACCAACTATCAACACAATTAGTCACAAAATATAAAACATATTGTTGTTTTTTAAGGTTTTTTTAGAGGGGTGTACAAAAATTACTGTGCATTTAAATCATTTTATTTCCGTTTGTTTTATTGGCTACAAATATTTATTAGTTAAGCTACCTGCAAAAATGTAGATTGCAGAATGGAGAATGCAAAATGTGCAATGTTTTACACTGAATGTTGTAGTGATGAATGGGAAAACATCATAAAACAATTAAAAAGCCCGCCAAATGACGGGAGTAAATTGGAATGTTCTAGATACGAAAGCACATAATAATGGCTCAAAATCTCTAGACTCCCAAAACTTAAAACATGGCCATTTCATTTAGCCGAGAAATTAGCCATTTCATTTAGCCGCGAAATTAGCCATTTCATTTAGCCGCGAAATTAGCCATTTCATTTAGCCACAAAAATAGCCATTTCATTTAGCCGCGAAATTAGCCATTTCATTTAGCTACAAAATTAGCAGTTTTATTTAGCCACAAAATTAGCAGTTTCAATTTAGCCACAAAATTAGCAGTTTCAATTTAGCCACAAAATTAGCAGTTTAATTTATCCCCAACTGTGCAGTTTTGTGCCGCGGGTTGAATATTCTTGGCATTTGGAATGGAGTGGTTCATTTACCTCTTGTAAGTTATATGTTTTATGATTTTATCACCAGACACCAGAAGCACGTGTTTTTTATCGAGGAGAGTGTCATTAGTCAATGGAAGGCAGGCGACGCCAAGGATTTTGGATTGTCAAAATCCTCCAGCTCAGACTTATTTCAAACGTCAAAGGACAAAAAAATATTAATACATTTTCATATGAACAATGAACAGCGAACGCGAGGATTAAAAGTTGAACAAGTTGGAAATATATTTTTTTGGCTCTTGTATTTTATCCGTGTGACCCATAAAATCTAACAAAGTGACCAGGATAGGTCAAAGGCGACTTTCGTATTTGACTGTTGCTGGGATCGTTCAATTTTTTATGATACAACATTTTAAAATTTTAAACAATTTGTATTTATAAGAAACCTAAATTTTTCTGATACAAGAATAAACCACACTTGATATTATTACAGCAATTTATTTCGTGGTAATTTATAATTTAGGATAAATAAACTTAATTGGAATGGGAATTGAAATTATTGAACTCCATAACCGCCATCGACAGCAAGAAAAGTTCCTTGGACTTGACTCGCCATCGGGCTGGAGAGGAAAACGACGGCTCGAGCAATGTCCACAGGTTCAAGTAATTTAAAAAATGCCATTCTTTTCACAAAGGGCTCCAGCAGTTTATCCTTTTCATCCTCCGTCAAATTAGCGAGCATCCCCGTATCAACGAGACCTGGACGGACAGAATTCACTCGAATTCCATGCGGATCCAATTCCAGAGCCATAATTTTCGTCAGCATCGTCACAGCTGCTTTTGTACAGCAATAGACACCATAACCCTGGATCGCGGAATCCCCCAACTGTTTCATGAAAAAACAAAACAAAATGACCCAGCAAAATTAAACTTGCAGTTTCTCTACTTTTTTCTGCATAAGAGCTCAACGGTGAAATTTAAAAATTTCGATATATATTTTATTACATTTTGTGTGCATTTACCACAGAGCTAATGTTGACGATTGTGCCTTTGATATTACTTGCAATCATTCCTTTGGCCACAACTTGTGCCACATTGACAACTGCATTAAAATTCACTCCAAAAATCCTACATTAAAAACCAAAGCCACAATTTAAATTACATTTTAGTGGATGAAAATTCACTATAATACAGCAAAATAGGATAATGAAATTGAATTGACATACGTGTTAATATGCTGAGGGTCAATGTCGAGAAATCCTTGAAAACCGAGAACTCCCGCATTGTTGACCAAATGATGAATCGGAAGGACACTTTCAACCGCTTTCCGAGTCTCAGCATAGTCGAGTAAATTGGTCGTGATCCCAGTGACAGTTGGCAAATCCTTGGCCAGTTGCTCAATCAAATTAGCATCCTTCTCCAAGACAAATACGGTCGCCTTGAACTCCACAAACAATTGAACAATCGCCCTTCCAATTCCTATTTTGACCACAAAAAAAGAGGAAAACAAAAATGAGGATTTTCTTTTTAGGGTAAATTGCAGAATCTCATTCAGTCTGTAGTCTGTAGCCTCATTTTAAGACAAATAAACTCACCTCTTCCTCCGCCTGTGACGAGAACTCTCTTTCCGGAAAAATCAAAAGTCTCTGCAATGGACGACATTCTCAAAATTTTATTTTATTTTGTTATTTTGTACTTGACAATTTCTGAATTTATGAATTCTTTAAAATATCAACAAAATGACCACTCTAAAACTTGCCAAATATCGTCCTTGTGCGGGCTACGGATAGGAAAATCTAAATAAAAATGAAGTGTGAATGAGTAGAGACTGACAATGTTGAATGTTGAAGTTTGAAGTGCTGGTTACTCCTGGCCTTTGCTTTGGCTTGAACATGGAAAAGCTGGGAGAAAAACGGAAAGGAATCGTTAGTTGTACTTTGAGAGAGATGAATCAGAGGGATTTCCGTGTATCCTGTGGGAGTTTGTTGTCTCCCTTTACCCTTTGTATGTTATCTACATGTGTTGTTTGTAGCCAAGCCCCGACGTCAAAGCACAAGTCTGGATAATGAAACTGCAGTGTCACATAAGAAAGTCACAATCTGGACTGATAAAATATGCCTATCCGTGTACATTTTTATGTAACACACTGTACAATGTACAATGTACACGGTAGCCAAGATGTGTGTGCATTTTCCTGTCTGTTTCGTCCTTACTTCAGAGCTCATTCAAGTATTTACAACTTGATACTTTTGAACCTTTGAACTTTTGGATTGTACTTTTTCCTCCTCACATATTTATAATCCGCTTGCAGTACACACACAAATGAGTTTTTGTATTTTGTCCATTATTTCGTTGCCCTTTTTTGTGTAGTCAAATGATTTTGTGGCTGGTTTTTAAGCGTAGGAAGAGTAAAATGTATCGACTATTATTTTTATTAAAAATACTCTGTTTACCTCACAAAGTTCAAAATTACATGACCGGAAAATGAATGGTAGAATAAGCCCTATGCCAAATTTATGATATCTCATATCTCCAGTCCACGAAATACGAAATTTGGTCCAAAAAATTCAACGTGTAGAAAGTAGAAACGCAGTTTGTTAGATGTGCATTAATAAAAATGTATACGCGTAGAATATTTTTATTACATAAACTTCAGAGGGGAAGACTTTGGGATTTGAGATTTGAAACATGAGCCTCTTGTTGGCTTTGGGATAAGAAAATTGAAGCAACATGACATTGTAAATACGCACAAGTATTCTTGTTTACTTGGTGGCGACTGATGTCTGTTGACTTTGTGATGTGCGTACGTGCGAGTGACCAGGAGTATTTCTTTGGTTCTTCTGAAGGAGTGGGAGAGAGCTGAAAAGTGCATTGAATTTCAAGACTCAAGACAGAGAAATTGTAAACATGTTTACATCAAATCAAGTGTAGTTCCAGCGTCATGCAGACTAGGAACATTATACAGATGCTATGAGCCATCAGCCTTTGGCCTTGACCGACGATAAGTCTGGATAATTTGAGGAGATTTGTAAATAATACTCTAGAAGGGTATATCATCTCTGTCCATTGCAATGAAAATACACATGGAACATTTTGAACTTTGTTGCTCTACACAGAATTTGTTGTATGTTGTCCTCTCTATTCAATATTTAGAGCTGTGCCTAGTATAGCCATGCTTTCTACTTGCCATATTCAATTTTATAAATCATGTTCAAACTTTATAATAGTTTGATCTCATGACAAGATTTCATGCTCAGTCAATGCGACTCCAATTTCCGACCTCGAATCTCCATGCAGAATCTCTCATTCCCAGCTTTTCTGTGTACTAGGAAGAAGTGGAAAGGAGCCAAAGTAGAAAGTACAAGTAAAGAATGAGACGAAGGATATGATAAGAAATGACAGGGACGGCTGGCATGGGATTTGCGACGTTGTTTCTAACACACAGCGTGTAGACTGTAGACATCACACAACCTGTTTTATCCTGTATTTCTAAGCCTCGGGGTTTAGCTTTATTTTACCTCTCCTCCAAAGAACTACAAGTGAAGTGAGGACAACTTGAGGGGACTGTGGGATTTGGGTGTAGGAATTTCCATGTACTTCATGTATTCACGGTCTGGCTCATTTGTGAAGAAAAGCTGAGTGGAAGCTGGAAGCTGGAAAAACGTATCTGAGCTTCCCCTTTTCTTTTTGGTTTCTGAGTTATTTTTTCTTGTGCCCTCCGTTTACATTCAATATTCAATAGCCATCACAACACAACACAATACAGTACACAGGACAGGAAAAATCCAAAACTGTAAAGAAGAGTCCCTCTTTAACTCTGTTCTTTATTTTTAATTTACTAATTACTATTATTTTAATCAACGTCACATTTACTCATTTACTTGGTTGCTCAAAGGATAAAATTGGAAGTTAACTAAGCCTTTTGCAGCATGTTTAGTTACATTCATAAAAGGACAAAAATCTGCGGTCCTGTTGCCGAAAATAAAGGTGAGTTGTTTTGTCATTTGGTGGCCCATATTTTATATTTTGGTACAAAAATTCACAGATTAAAAAGAATGGGTTGTTCCATAATTGTTTTTATTGTGAAATTTGTAGGTGGTTCTGCTGGTGAGAATGGGAAGGAGGGAGATGAGAAGGGGGCGATCCAAAAATTAAAGTTATTATGTGCTGCCCAAAATTTTCGGCAATATGGACACCGAATAGCTCGGATTAATCCGTTGGAAGTGGAAGAGGAAACAATTCCGTAAGGCTAGATTCTAGATTCTACATTAACCAACACCAACTTTTTTCAATGTTTTTTTCGTGGAAAATTGGCTTGTAATTTGTTAATCAAATTTGTAATCAATTTCAGAGGGAGTCAAGTGACTCCGGAACTGGACATTTCTCTCTATGGACTTGATGAGGCCGCTTTGGTCAATTTGGATGGTCTGGTTTATGGAGAAGTTTTCCAAGGGCAGAAAGAAGCTCCAGTCCGAGATGTTCTCTCTTTTCTCAAGGAAGTCTACACTCAACACATCAGCTATGAATGGATGCACATTGAGGTACGAAGTAAAAAGTACCAAAAAAATGTACATTTGGCGCATTCAGGACACAAAGTATTGCCGTAATTCATGCATAATAATTAAAGCGAATTTGTGTGTTGAACTGTGTAGAATTCAGAAGAAAGAGACTGGTTCACAAAGGAAATTGAGGGTCGGGTCAAAAATCAAATGAGCAGTGAGGAGAAAATTGAAATTGCCCTGGAAATGGCCAAGTCTCAAAATCTGGACCGATTTCTACAAAAAACTTATCCAATGTGCAAAAGATTTGGAGGAGAGGGATGTGAGCCCGTCATGGCATTCTACTTGGAACTCTTCCGCTCGTGTGGTGAGTTTAATAATTAAATTAAGCATGGAGATGAAATCAAACAGGAAATTTCATAATACTTTTCTACATGACACTTTGCCATGCGTGAATGATGATGAACTTGTGGTTTATTTGTCTAGTGAGACAAAAAGTGGACCATATTGTAGTTGCGAAGGCTCATCGTGGGCGACTCAACTTTTTGTCCGGTCCCTTAAAATTTCCGTTGGTGGGGATTTTCCAGAGGATTGAAGGACTTTCCGAATTTCCAAAGGACGCTCGTGGTGTGACTGGGGACATTGTGAATCACATTGCCACTTCCGTCGAGCTGGATGTTCAAGAAGAAAAATTACATGTGACGTTGTTGCCAAATCCATCACATCTTGAGGTGCGCCTTTTTGTGTAGTTTTTCTTAGTCCTTCTTTTAGCCCAAATAATAGCCATTTGTTTTAGCCCGAATAATAGCCATTTGTTTTAGCCCAAATAATAGCCATTTGTTTTAGCCCAAATAATAGCCATTTGTTTTAGCCCAAA
>JAQGBI010000568.1:0-14742 GCA_034698325.1 Sminthurinus elegans | reverse complement strand
TATGACATTTTATACAATACTTTATACTTTATATCATAACTTGCATATTTATTTCATAAATGACAAAAGAAAAAAGGAATCCTAATTTACCTGTAAAAGATGAACAGCTCCAGATCGTTGAAGGCCTGAAATAAAACATATTGTTATCTTGTATTTTATATATTGCATAGTAAATGAGTATTTAATTCGAAATTCTACATTGTAAATTGTAAACTGGGTAGAAAATGGGGGAAAAAATGAAACTTGGAATAAATAAATATAAAAGTATGTGTAGAAAATATTATGTAAGTACCTATAATGTATAAAGGGAAAAAGAAAAGGACAACAACTTACCAAAAGGAAGGAACCAGACGGGATGAGTGCGGATTAATCTTTCTAGCAGCGTTATATTTATGTTCCCTTCCTCCTCTGACGATGCGTACGAGGAATCTTCGTCTTGAGACATGTTCTACAAAATAATAAATATTAAATTTGGATTATGCAACATTCAACTCCACTCCACTCCACTCAACTCAACTCGATTCAAGTACTTGACACTACATACACTTTTTTTATATTATCCTCATCACTCTTTATTACTCTTTACTCTCCTTCATACTAAATATTTATAATATGCATTTTAGACACAAGTATTAAAAAGTGTGAACACTTTTCTACTTCTCTCATACTTGACTCTAACTTCAAACAACTCTGAGCTTGACACCCACAAACCGCAACACAGATGTAAGCTTCAAAATTTGTAATACAATAATAATACATATTTACTCCGTCTGTGTTGACAAAAACACTCATGTACATTATCCAAAATACCACAAAATACCAGAGTGTGAAAAACAGAGTTCAATTTTACACAAAGTGAATCATCTCTTATAATAATAATAGTCATAATTATTATTATTACTATTCTCAGCTTATAACTATTGTTCATTGTTTATTTATTATGTCTCTGCCTGTTTTTTGTTTACATAAATAATACTTTATAATTCATAATAAAATAAAATGCATAGCATTCCTGCGCCATATTTATCCGTCTAATTCCAATTTTCAATGCAATATGCAAAAATAAGTGCATACTACATTATAGTTGTGTGCAAATGCAGTGGATTTTGGATTATAGATTTTACAGCAAAAAAAAAAAACCTGAGAAAAAAGTGGATCGGCAAGGACAAATAGCGAGCATTGGAAATTGGAATTGGACGGAGTAAAATTGAAATGGAAGAGAAATGTAAGTGTGAGTTGAACGTGATCATTTGGAATTTTGAATTCATGACCAATTGTCGACAATAAATCCAGAAATGTAAAATGTACATATGATGTATGCATAATATGCACAAAATATCATATTCATCATTTATCTTCCCCACTGCACTGCACTGCAGGCTTGTGGGCTCACTCGCTCACTCACTCACTGAATGTTGGATGTTAGATGGATGCATTTAGATACTTAGGAATTCCCAACTTGTGAGTTTCAAGTGGAATGAAACGCACAGTCACATTCACCATTTACATTCCTCTACATTAAGCATGTAGACAAAATGCATACATGTAAAATATAAAATACACACACACCACACACAGTGAACAGAGACTGCAGACTAGAGAATGGCAGTGTCATTCAACATTGGATGTGCCACTGACATTGCATAATGCATACAGATTATCATTTATGCATGCATCTCCAATCTACATTTTACATTCTGGATTCAATATTATTCTAAAACAACCTCCCACACACCCCCCGTCCATAACTTCTCCAGACACTAGATATGCATAATATCAGATCTGTGTAGAGTGTGGAGCTAGATATTTGTCTATGTCCATGCATATTTTTTATGTTATGATTTCCTTACTTTTTCACTCCCTGTCTGCTTTCTACATGGAACATTGAAGACTATGACAGTCGAGTGTCCTATTATACAAATAACCATATGTGTCTCAACTTTCTCAAGCCTCAATCTCATTCAAGCTGATGATAGAAAGAAAAACGAGGACAACGACGACGAGTCTCGAGTCTCTCTACTTCTCCACCAGCACCAACACCAAGATCAAGACGAGCAAGAAAAGTGAATTCTTCAAACTTCAAACTAGAAAAAAAAACTTGCTTGATATGAATTCACTTTTACTTTTATCGAGAAAAAAAAGACAAATCTAATCCAGTATAATTCAACATTTTCCCCTTTCTCTTATTCTGCCTGTCTCAAGGCTCAAGTCTAGAATCTCCAGTCTTCAGTCTCGGTTCTCGTGCCTTGACGATACTGGAAAATTTCAAGATTCTGATTCCAGTTTCAAGTTGTGATTGAGAACCGACTACACTACGAACTACAAACTAAAAACTATACATTCCTCCAACTCTGATTCTCTCTCTCTTTCTTTTTCTCACTCACTCACTCACTCAACTCACACTTCAACTCCAAAAATCGAGGAAATTCTCACTCGTTGAGTGAAATCTTGTGCATATGTATACAAACATATACAGTATAGAAACTACAGACAGAATCTATCTGGTGTATAGTGACATTCCATCTTCCGTCTTCTATATCCTTCCGTCAACGATGTACTTTCTCCCATTCCGATGATTCTCTTTTGGTGTAAATTCGATTGCATTCGATGCTTTCTCTTCTCATCCTCCTAGTTTTGTCTAAACCCTGTGAACCACAAGAGTAAGAACAAGAACAAGTCTTCTTCTTCTTTCTCTACTTTCTCTTTAGACGATTTCTCCTACTGTACGGATATGGTGGATTCTGGATTGTGAATTGAGCGTGTGCTTGATGCTTCAAGAAAAAAAAGCTTTAAATCCAACTCTCTAATACACATTCACCATTCGCTTTCGCCATTCACCTAATGGCTAATGTAATATGAACATAGAGCATAGAGTATGGAGGATAGAGAATAGAGAACAGTACCGCAGTACAATTGGGCACAGTGCAATACTCTTCTCTCATCCACTCTCACGTTCGTCAAAAGGTTTCTTCTCGCATTTTCTCCATCTACACATTTTCTTTTATTTCCTCTCATTTCATTCCTTAAGCATTCGAGTTCCCAGTTTCAGTTGGCATACATGTTACATGTTTATTGTTGTACCTTGTCTCTTGTACATACATGTAGGACATGGATGCGAAATGCGACATGCTTGTCTCTGGTGTGTGACAAGCCAAAAGACAGTGAAAGTTGTGAGATTCGTGTGTGCATAGGCTGTGGACTGTAGACCAGAGACATTCTTTTGTGTACAGTGTACAGAATATGTTATAGGACAATGTATAAAATATTGGATGTACATACTTCAAACTGCACATTACATACAAATTCACATACGACATGACATGTTTGTGAGTATTTGGTATTGCATGAGTCATGTGGGAAACATAAATAAATTGTATTCGGATTTCAGCTAATATATGTATCTATAATATATAAAATAAAATGGATACGGAATACAAAATACCGAATACAACAGCAGAGTATAGACATGAAGATATTACCTGTCTGTGGAGTAAAGTGTACAGTGTACACGAACATTTACAACGTACATCTATAGATTATAGATATTTATATGGACACATTAGGAGCTAAAGAATAGCTGTAATGGCTTGGATAAAAAACGCACGAGAGACTGAGAGAGAGAGAGAGAAAGGGGTAATATGTAATCCATAAAGAAATCCAATATTCGATACATTTAAGTACCTGTGTTGGAGGTTCGGGGTGGTTTCTCTGGTCTCTAGTCTCTGGTTTGGTTTGATATTTCTCTCTTGCTTCACTCTTGCCTCACACTGCACTGCATAGAGCATAGAATCTATATGTATGTAGACCAGAGAGAATTTTCTCTTTTCCTTCATGTCACGATCAATATGATGAGATATAATAATAATAATAATAATGGTAATAATATGAGAGAGCATTGAACATTGAGCATTGAGTAGTATGTGCGTGTGTATATCTATCTATCTATACTTCAAGTTCTATGTTCCATGTTCCAAGTGTAGCTCCAGCTCGGAATGCTGGAGGAGAAAAGGGAGAAAAAGAGACAGTCACACAGTGCATGACATGGTTACATTTCCCTAGGTGCTTCATCCATGTTCCATGTTCAATGTTCACGTTCTCCCTCTCACTCTCTCTCTTTCACTCCTTCTTACTCTTTCCTTGCTCACTTTCGCTTTTCCCTCCTTTTTTCTACTTAAATTTATAGTAATCCAAGCGACTAGCAAATAAATTGCAGTGTTTTCTATCCCTCTATTATTACTTTTGCATTGAAGCATTTTCTCTCCCTTTCACTTTCTTTCTTTCTTCCTCCTTGCTTTTTTCTTATTGCTGTCAGGCAGGTTGGGTTGGGTGGCTGACTGTAGTTAACCATAACCTACAACCTACAAGCAATTCGGAAATTTTACAGCTCTATCCAAAACCTACAACCTACAACCTACCATATACACGGTGTATACATCCAGAATCCGAGAACAAGAAAGATAGAGAAAAGAAGGGAGAGGGAGAAAGATGCCACGCTGGAATCTACTGGATACGGGATACCTGATCAAAAATTACGACCATGTACCCTTTCACCTCCTCCAGTTCAGTCCAGTCTAGTGCCTAGTCCAGTTCCCCCTCTTTCTTGCTGTGCCCAAATTCCAAATTCCATTCCGTTTCATTCATTGGCATTGTATTATAAGGAATCGGAAGGAAATAGAAATCGGAATGAAGGACGGAAAGGAAGAAAAGGAAGGAAGAGCTTAAGAGCTCTATTGCTTCAAGTCTACGTCTGTCTACACCTTAAATCACTACTTTATGTATCTGTACACAAATATATGTATGAGAGAGAAAGTATAGCATCTCCTTTGTCCTAAGATATTCTACATATGCATGTGAATGTAATTCCAACGTCTTGTACTTGCACCGACATTTTTGCGCTTCTGGCTCTTCACACTGCACAGAGTACAGAGAACAACGCGCAAGGAACAACCTGTGTCCGAAAGCAAGATATCCATATCACAAATACATGTAGACAAACGGTACATGGTTTTTTTCTTCCTCCCCGTTTCTACATTTTACATTCTACATACAGTATGTAACATACTACATCTCACTTTCCCTTATTGGTTCCGTGTTTGGTGGATTCTGGATTTTTGAATTCTTGCTATTCTTCTTTCTTTCCCTTGTAGATGTGTGTATAGTGGCTGACTGACTTGTGTTGTCTTGTGTCTTATAAAAATGCTACTCGTCTTTTATACATGTATATGTAAGTACGGGGTGTACCTTGTAGTTTGCATGTTGTACATATTTATACGAACGTCTGTGGGATACATGTGTATAAATAAGTAGTATGACTACAACCTACAATATACAATCTGCAGCCTACAGTAGACGCCAAAAACAAGTCTGATACTCGTATCCCTCACTCACTTTCTCCTCCTCTCTCGTTTGATCTCAGGTGTTTTACTACATTTGTTATTATGGCAATCTGAAATCTACCGTAGAGCATTTCCATTTCTCTCTCGCTAGTTTTTTCCTCCTTTCCATCTTTCTATGGGTTATTTCCCTCAAAAGTACGGCCATACACCATGCTCCATACACATGATCGTCATCGTCTTTGAGAACATGCACCAACAACCAAAAACCAAACATTCAGGAAACATCTAGATTCTAGATACATGTACAATTGTAGATAGATAAAAACCAAGGTGTACTATCCACATTGCACATGTGTTTCTCAATTCTGCCATTTCCTAATTTCAAATTCTCCCCTCTCTCCAATAAGTTTGAATCGATTTTACATTACTTGATACTCAATACTCAGTTCCTATTCTGTTGTATATCTTGTATACATGTACAAGTTGAGCTTGTGCTTCATGCATGTCATGTTGTAAATTTTACGTGTGAATTGTAAATGTACAGATAACAGAGGAAGAGGTATGTCTATTCACTGTAAACTGCGGACTGACTTTTGAGTTTAAAGCCTAAAAGCATCACAACACACCACACCGGTGACTCATAGTTAAGACAAAAACATGCAGACACACACTGGAGACTGGAGAAAAAATAAACCACGACTAGGCTGGGTTTACCTTGTACAATTTGTAAGTAACAAAGTAAAAGAAAGGTATAAATTATTATTACTATTATTATCATTTATTCCCCCATTTTGTTCATTCACATAATGGTTAATGTCTAATCTAATCCAATTTTGTGCATTCAGATGGATTCAACTTGAGATTTGAGTGATGAGTGAATGCACCTTTTCATACAATTATGAATTACTCCATAAGCATAAGCAATGTACAGATTACAGATGCTCATTTTCAATTAATATAACATGAGTCTTCATTCATAGTTTGACTGTGGGAAGTTGCCTAATATAATTTACACAGGCTTTTTGCTATAATATGGTATATGAGATAAAGCATAGATCGTGTAGAGTGTTATAGAGTACTGAGTACAGATATAATTTAACTTTAATGTGGAATTTAAAGAAACCTCAAGAATTTACTCAAATTTCACTTAAACTCACTACACACCAGACATCAGATTTTAGATTGTACATAAAATGTTGCAAGTTTTCGTATAGATTATAAATACAAACGAAGCCACATGCAAGGATGAGACAATGGAAGGAACGCAGCCTCATCATCATTATCATCAGCAACACCAACACTAGCACTATCTTCATCCCAGTCGTCATTATCATTATCATCGTCGTTGTTGTCGTCGTAAAATGAGGACAAACAAGTGCAAGTGTAACATAAGATGTGTCCTCATCTCTAATTTCATTCCTCTCCTACACATTTTCATAAAGTGTGAATTATTCTTCAGTCTTCATACATGTACAATGCACAATATTCGCTTACTCTTTCCTCCTATTCTTTACACAAAAACATAACTCATAACTCGGATTTCTGCATATGTATCCTCTATTCTACACATGATATCAAGTTCTCAATCCTCAATGTATAGAATTACACTTGTTTTTTTCGTATCAAAATATTACATCACTCTTCAATCTGAACTGGCATCTAGAAATTCTAAATTCTACATTCTGAATCTAGTGGTTGGGAGTGACAAAGCAATCGTGTCATGGTACACACAAAATACAACTAAAAAACGTGACAGTCTTATAACATAATATTTACGTAAAACGTGTATGACATTTACCATTTAGGGTAAAAAGTATAATAAAGACGTGCCTTAAACTCCCGTTTCATAATAATTGTGAATTGTGGTGTGATTGGTAAATATTAAACATGAAACAAGAAAAAGATGACATCTTATTTCATTTATTCTTTGAATATTCATCATGCATTTATTGCATTTAAAATTTTTCACCAAGTCTCAAGATTCAACATTAATGGCCAAAAATAATATCTAAAACTCATAAGTGTCAATTTTCAATTTTCAACTGTCAACACATTAGAATTTTTTTTTATAAATCCATAAAGAGATTGCGTGGTGTAGGCCCACAGTAGAAATATTGCAAGTGCAACTGCAACGTTTAATACCTTTATGCATGTATCCAATACTTAAAAGTACATGTATACATGTATATCCCATTATAATAATAGGCATTGTTCACACTTTGAAATCAGAGAGGGGAGACAGAGAACAGCAGAGAATAGTAGAAAGCAGAGACAGAGAATCCACTAAGGAGAGGGTAACCTTTTATGATAATGAATTATGATTACGACTTTATGACTATGCAAATTATTCAAATGTAATTTAAATTTCCATTAATTACCCTCTTCTTCATCTCCTTCCTCTTCTTCTTCGTTCATTCATACCTTCATTCATTCATTCGTTTCATCTGCATTTTCATCTCCTACTTTTCATTTTCACAGCTCGTTTTCTCTCCTCCTCTCTCGTGTTTGCCAAAGCTACGGCTAAACTTGCACAAAATTCTAATTTTAATTCCACACCTAGGTACTCGGCAGAAACGGTAGAAAACAGAATAAATATACAAAAACACAGCAGACAGCAGCCCTACCATAGTATATATTATACGATCCCCATCCACCATCTCATATCTCATCAACGAGGCTTCTGCTCAATGTTCAACTCTCAAGAAATTGTAAATTGTAATGGTGTAAAAAGTGAAAAAGAAACATACGAAGGAAGGGATGAAGCGAATACTATAAGCGAGCTCCGCTTCATCCCTGGACTTTAATAACTTGATGGTTTCACACCATTCAGGAGAGGAGGAAAAACGCACAAAACACATGTACATTCTACGTATATGCGGATTCCAGACGTAGAAAAGAAACCCAAGACGAAGACTCCTCGATCCTACTCACTTTCTGCCTTCAAAATTAAGGTGTACATTGTACATTGTCGAAAGTAGCAAGATACAGACGTAGGAAAAGTAAGATGTGTAATTTACATCTTACGTTCGTGCATCTTTTCAGACTGTACACTACACATGCACAATTATGTACAATGTAAATATGCACATATCATTATGCACATTATACTCGTGAATATTGAATGAGTGAGGCCATACTTAAGCTTTAGGAAAAGCTTGTAGGATACTTTTGCTATTCCCAGTTCCCAGCTTTACTCTTGCTGCCACTGCTACTACTACTATTGTATGACTACATACAACTGTACTGGTGAGATGAGGAGGAATTTAGTGAGACGTCTTAAGTATTTTATACTTTTTCTTATATTTTCACAATTTTAAGACTTTACAATTTAAACTAAACAGTAGCGACGGAGATGTTCCTTGTGGGAGATGAGACCTCAACATTAAGCATTCAGCATTAACCGGTGGAGAAGAAAAGAGAAGAAGGATTCAATTAACGCCAAGTGCAGCCAGCATCTATCATATTATCATATTAGTTTAATAGTAAAACTGCTCCCATGGTATGGTCCACCATATAGAAAGTAAATGAAGATTAAATTTTCCTCTTAAACGGAATATGGAAAAAGAGGCGAAGAGTGTAAGATATAAGAGCAAGACCAAGACGATGAAGATGAAAAAGACGGAGTAAAAAAGTCCCAAGTTGAAACCACACGCACTTTCTTTCTTTCTTTCCTTCCTTCTTTCATAGTTCATAGCTGACACAAGACACAAGTATGAGAACAATATTCTTTTCTTAAAAGATAATTCTATTAGTTCCTCCACTTTTTTTTCTCGAGAGTCAAAACTCGAGACTCGATTCGAGTAGTCGAGAGTATTAACACTTAAAACTGGTGTAGAGTGTAGAGTATTAGTAGCTTTCATCGGAGCTTTTTTAAGGACCGAAATTCATTTAATTATTTCTACACCTTCAAGTCGCACATTCATATTATACTATATACATACATGTAGAAACACAACACACTTTAAATTATACAATCCTCAATACTCAAACCTCATTTGGGTTTTTAATTCAATTGTGTATCTCTGCATTAAATTTCAAACGAGTCTTAAAAAGTTATTACTTAATTTTTTCATTTGACTTAGTCATATGATAAATGATTATATTATTGTCAACACAAAAAACTTTTCACTTTCTATTATTTTACAATACGATTTATTATTTATAACGGCTTCAAAATTCAAATAGAAAGTATAACATCTTTTTTTTTATAATGATCTTTAAAATTAAAACAAAGAAGGAATTCGATACAATCTTCTACTTTTTTTTTCTTACTTTGTCAAATTAGAATGTGGAATTGAGTAGCAGTGAGTAACTCATAACTTTGTTTCAAATTCAATTTTCCCAACAATGTACAATTACGCAAGACTCAAGACTACTATGCTAAAATTCATTATATCCAATTGTAATAAGTGAAGAAGAATGGCCTTGTACAAGTAAACAGAGTGTAGAGGTGGGACGTGGGAAAATCGTAAATATTTTGGTTGTTTACATCATAAATGTAACTGAAACTGAAAAGAAACAAAGTACACACACAGACCCACCGTGTGACTATGTTCTAGTAATTCTCATCATAATTTACCATATCATGGCATTCAATCAAAAGAATCGAGAATGAAGAATGAAGAAGAGAACAAGAACAAGAACAGCACAAGACGAGAAAGTAAAAATCCAAATTATATATTTCTTATTTCTGAATTATTAACACTTTTGCCGTTACCCCTTCAAGCCAATCAGTCATCAGCTATAAAAAAGAGTGTTGTTTTTGATGCTTAAACTCTCTTTTTAATTAAAGTACTGCTATCAAGTATTTTTGGTTTGAATTATGAATACATAAAAGATAGAAGAAGCGCAAATTATTACGGTACCTGTAAAAAGTATGGTTCAATAGAATACAAATTTCCAAATGAAGATATAATTGATCACATTTCTATTAATTTAAAATGGCATTTAGAATTTAGATTTTCTAACGGAGCAAAAGAAATTGTAAAGATTTATGACTCTTGACTCTTTTGTTTATTTATGTTTGACATTTATCATTTATTCTGTTCATATATGTAAAATACACAGTGCACAGCACAGCACAACTGTGAGCAGCCACTGGTTTTTGATTTTGATGAGTAAACAATCCCAAAAAAATTGAATATAGAAAGTGCAAATTTAAAACCACTCCGTTTCCACTCTTCACTCTTTACTGCGACTCTCCCTGATTTTTTATGCAAAGTAAAAAGTAATAATTGGAATATCATTTTACTCCTCGCAATAAAAGAATCATGTGATATGATAAGCAATATCTTATCTATCTACAGATGCAAATTACGTATACATACTCCTCCTGACTCCACACAATAAAAGTCATGCCATGTGTAGCGTGTGCACACTATACGCAATACGCAAAACATCGTACACCGTACTTAATATCTGTGGTTCATATTTTACATGCAATATCCACCACATTGAGAATTGCGTGTACACAGATCTTTGTGCTGTATATTCCATATTTATTATTCCTTGTCTATCTGTTTGTCTGTCTCTAGTTTCTACACATTTTTATTATGTAAAGTATACAAGTGTCATTTTCATTTCTCTCCCGTCAAATTTTTACAACCGCATCGTAATCGTAAAACTTGAAATATAAAAAAGTAACTTTTTTTTTCCTTTTGTTTTTCCTGGTTCCTGGTCACAGAACTTTTATGTGCCTACAAACTACAAAACTAGAAACTACGAATTCCTCAATGAATTGGCCTGAATTGGATTTTTGGCAGGATCTGCAGTCTGCAGTTATCTGTGATATGTCATGTCTATAATATGTAATACACAACTACTTCAAACTATACAGTCAATAGAAAAAACGAGATACAAGTCAAATACACATTTTTCTATATAAAGAAAAACTGTGAACTGAGAACTGAAACCGTAAACCGTAATTTAAAGTAAAACTGTACACTGAGCACAACTACAAAAAATAATACCATCCCCATTTAAATTTGAAGTGTACAGTATTTATAAATACTAAATATATTATATACATTTAAAACACTTGATCATCACATCAACAATAACAACAACAGCAATAATAATGACGAGGATAAAGCATATAATATTCAATATTCAGTATGCATTTATTATGCAGCTCGTACATAAGAAATAGAAAACAGTGACACAACGTATACTTCAACACAACTGAAATTTAAAAGAGGAGGAAAACAATAATAACAACAAGTAACTACCAATAAAATCAAGTTGGAGGAGTGTATAATTGAAAGTATGAAATGAATGAATTAGAAAGAAGTGAAACAAGATCGTTTAATCTATTTATACTTTATACATATGAGGATTGCGAATCTCATGACACTGTATCCCTTTACTTCTGAGCTAACACTATTTACTATTTACTACATAGACTTTAGACACAGTAGACAGTAGCGGTAATCATATAATTGCAAAATACACCCTTTAAAATACACATGTACATGATCACAATCATGTGCAACTTGAATAATAAACACTTGACTCAACTCGATGAAGATGAGCAGAGATGAGAAGAGATGAAGATTAGGAGAGAACGAGACGAGAGGGATGAAAGCAGTAATAAAAGGATTATTATTTAATCAAAGAAAACTTGTGTAATTATTATTATTGCTATTATTATGGTCCTGGGTGATAAACTGATAAAATTGGCTTGGAATTACATGTAAAGATATCCTTTATCCTCACTCCCACATCCCACACAAATGCATACAACTATAAATACAATCACATACTACAGTATAAATGTATGTACACACACATGAAGATTCACTTATGTGAGCACGATTAGTTCAGCTCATATAGTTGTAGATTGTACATAGAAAAAGTACATGTTATAATCCTACTAGTAAATCTCCTCAATATTTTATTATCCGAGTCCAATTTCGCCCTCAAGTATTTCCAGTTTCCAGTGTAAATACTAGTACCATGTGTACTAGGTAGTGCACTAGATACACAAAAGCATGTACAATGTACATATCCCTTTATCCATTCTATTATTCCTTTTTTGTATGCATTTGTATATGTATCTAGTATCTACAATCTACAGCAGTCTCGAATTCAATGATTCGCCTATGTATAAAGTATAAAGATAGAACATGGTACATACTGTAGATAGTCTGTGGTATAAAATATGAAATATAAGGAGCATAAAATATGAAAAGTCCATGCAGCTCTCTTGGAAAATGGAATATAACTACTTTATTGTTGCTGCTCCTTAATAATTTTGCTTCCTTTCCCTTCCCTCACTTGCTCTCTTTCCATGTCTTTCCTTGCCCTGGCCTGTCTTGTCTTGCCTGGCTAAGTACGAGTACGACCAACTATTTCAATTTGAAAGACTCCAAGTCATGTAAAAGCTCCAGAGAATGAGAACAAGAGTGAAAGAACCAAAAACGGCCAAAGAGAGAGACAGGGAGAGAGAGAGAATGCACCTAAGTAAATACGTACATAATATAAAGTACATGACCGAGAAGGGCGATAGTCGATCTGGAATTCTTCTGTACAGACCATAATTTAACACAATGTTGAAATATGAAATAATAAAGGGGCTGCCATTGCCTCGGTCCTACAGCGTACACATCTATCTATTTGTATAATGTGCATGCGTATGTGTGTGTGCGTGCGTTTAAGCCTTACTCCTTGCTACATTTATTTTTTGGTGTCCTCCTACACACACAAAAACGCATATACATACAATTTGAACACTTCAAGTTTCCTTCCGCCGTGTTTCTCAGCTACAGTTTTAGTTTGCACAGTACAAGCGAGAAAGAGAAGGAGAACAAGAAGAAGATGAAGACTTGTAAGAAGAAGAAGAAGAAGAAGAAGAAAAAGGCAAAAGGAGGGGAGACATACTGCGAAATAATTTATGTGGTTTAATAAGAAAATGTGAGAGTATCGTTAGCATTAGCGGTTTTACATCGACATCATCGAGGCGAACCACGCTCTCGAATCTCAATCTTACCATCTCACCACTATACCAAACACAAGTACAAGTATATAAGTACAAACACAAACACGGCTAAGACTACGACTACCCGCCTTTTTTACCCTTTACCACTTTCCCCGCATCCACCATTCATAATTCCATGTTCTATGTAACATTAGTCCAAAGTCCAAAGCGTACACAATTTCATGTTGTGTGTACATATTCCTGTGCCGAAATTTACTACTGTGCCTCCGTCCGTCTACAATCTACAACTCACAACTCTCTTTCTCTCTCTCTCTCACACACACATTCGTGACATGTAGTAATATAAGTGGAGGTGCCTTCATTTTTTTTCTTTTTTCATATTCCATGATGTATAACTAATGGCCATTACATTCTATTTTTCCTACCCACAAACTCACAACAACAACAAGAGAAGAACAACAAGAACAAATATAACAACTCACATGTAGATTGTACATTTTGTACATCAAACATAAACCAACAAAATTTTCTGCTCTTTTTTTCTCTCTCTTGGCTTGCTTATTATTGAATTTCAGCACTGACTACTCTCAATACTCATATAGATACATACAACAGACATGACAATATATAATACACATATCTAAATATCCGGCAGCCTCAAACCTCGAACATTTTGCCTCATTCAACTTGATCCAACATACAAAATCCTCAATCCAAAATATCAACAATGTAATAGGTGTGTAAAAATTATAGAGAGAGAGAGAAAGGAATCCAAACAGAGTTTTGACATGGTGTTACACGATAACTATAAATAAATCCTTATATCTTGTACAAATATTATATAGACTCGTAACCTCTTCCAGCCAACTCATTACTCATTATATAGATTCATACATTCATACATAGATCATTTTTAATACGTGCATGGAAAGGAGTAAAGAGTCTAGTCTCCGTGTATGGCGATGACGATGATGATGAAGGACGTACTCGGAATATTTCTGCCTAGTAAATAGTTTAAGAAAACACACATCCATACAAAATGTATGAGCAGTGTGAGTCTACACTTGCACAAAAATATACAGAGTTACATGAGCATTGAGAATGAACTTTTCTATACATGGTACATGGTGCAAGAGACAAGAGAGAAAGAATTCCCAATATATTCCATCTACGCACAACACTAAATAACATGGAATATCTACACTCTAAACTCTAGACTCTACACAAAATATAGATGATAGGAATTCCACGCACACACGCGTATATACTTACATATTGCATACTCTCTCCATTCTGATTCCTCCAGTCCAATAATACAGAACGCAGAAAGGGCAGACGTAAGAAAGTAATAACACACAATGTGTCTATACCGAGTACACAGCATATTCTTTGCTGAATGTTGTTTGTAGCATGTATCAGAACTACATGTGGAGGAGAATGAGAATGAGGAGATGGAGAATTGACTATGGA
>JAQGBI010000567.1:0-14759 GCA_034698325.1 Sminthurinus elegans | reverse complement strand
ATGGCCGACGTCAAGGACGATTCATTCGCAAAGGTGGAGAAGTACGAAGTTTACGAGGGGGTCGATCGCCATTTCCCTTTGATAATGTACGAGAGAATGGAGAGGCTGCTTCAGTCCGGAATCTGGGGGTTGTGGCTGAAATGGGAAAACATTCGATATGGACCACCAGCAAATGCAGAATCTAATAACCCAGATGGCATTCGTCAACTTTCAACGGATTTTGGATTTCTTACTACGCCGATTTGCAAGGACACTGCTTCTATTGAATGTCAACATGTGTACAAACTGTTTCGATTTAGACAAAGTCAAAGAAGAACCAAAGAAACATCATATTTTAAGAATTTGGACTTGGAGGATGTCCCGCTGTTCATCCCACTTTCTTTCACATCTTCTGACGTCCATCTCATATTTTACATCTATTTGTACTTTACTCTATTTCCTTTGGCCTTTTTACTCCTCGAATTTCTTTGTAACTGCTATTGGAAATTGAAAGGTTTTCTACTATCGTTTTTCATGCTTTATTTAAAAGCAATCTTTCGGGATCTTGCGGAGCGCGTGCAGGAGAAAAAACTATTCCCTCTGAATTTGAAATGTCGTTTTTTAAGGTAATTTGAATTCTACATTAAGCTGCGATTGACCCATTCTTTTACTATTATTAATCTGTAGATAGAGCGAAAAGGAAAAGAGGACTGGTGATCAATTTTTATAAACGGCGTCAAAGCATTGCAAGGTTTTGAATTTTTGAGACTTTTGCAAACGTGTTATTTTTGTGTCCGGAATGATGAATAGACAACGATGCGAAGAAACTGTTGAGAGAAATGGTCGGATTTTTAGCCACTTAAAAGCACACAGGAACACACCTTTTCCAGCCCATTAAAATTAACCCGAGGCAAAAATCCTAATTTAAATAGATGGATGGAAAATTCCAACATTCCTCTTTGAAATATCTATCCATTTTCAACTTTCTCCATGCTGAGAATCCTGCACTAGCAACCAGAGAGTAGAGCCAATTCGAAGCTTAATTTGAGAGATATTCTGTATTTGAAAGGACATGTGGCAGGCAAACAATGTAAAATTGCCTTTAAGTCAAATTTCGCCAAAACCACTCTAGAAAGTTTCCCTAGGTCCTTCTGAACAATGTTTAAATGGACCACTTTTTTCTATTTTCTACGGAGCAGAGAAAACCCAGGGTTTTTGCTTTTTGCTTGGATTATTGGGTTTTTTGGGCAATTGGGTTTTACTGGGTTTTTCCTACGCTATCTACCATGAAAACACTCGTACTACAAATTTAATACATAGGGAAAACCCAATTACCCAAAAACCCAGTGGGTTTTTGCTTTTTTTGATACCCAAAAACCCAGAAAACCCCCATTACCCAAAAAAATTTGAGCAAAATTTGTTGGAAAAAAATTACACGGTTTAAACATTTAAACCTAACCAAACTATAAAAAGATTTGAATTCTACGAATGAAACCTCAACGGGATTTTAAAAAAATTATTTTTGAAGCAATCCCGTTTTTAGAATTTTTGTACAGAAGTTGAAATGCTGGGGTGAAATGTATGAAAGTTGAATTGTGCAAAGTTGAACAGCTTGAAGTTAAAATGCTGGAGTTGAAGTTTCCAAGTTGAAATGGAAAAGTTGAACCTTCCTGGTACCGCGGGAAATAAAGCTGAACTAAACAGCATCCTGGATTTCCTTCTTCTTCATTTATCGCAAATTTGAAAACTGCTATTTTCCATTTATTTTTTATAGTTGTGAATTAGAGTTTGGAGTTTCTAAAATTTGAAAGGTGGATTTAAATTTGAATTCAGGATGCCGAGAAATAATTCAAGGATTTCTTCTTCTACATAAATCCAGCAGTTTATGCACAAAATAGAGCCTGACATTTTTATACTCAAGTTTATTTCCAAAGTAACCGCTGCCGTGGCAAAGACACAGTTTTTCAGAGGGCGTAAATTTTCCTGTATTGTCTTGAGGGTATTTCTATGCCTTTTTCTATAAAGTTTGCCCAAGATCCCGATCATGAAATGTCAAATGTGAGGAGCGCAAACCAAAAACTAAACCAAAAGCCGTGATATTAACGGTAACTGAATTAACGGAATCTGTTGACTCCGAACTCTTGAACATGAATAATTAATAAAGAATGAAACTTGTTCCTGTTTCTAATTTGAAAAGAAAAGAGCGTGTTGTCAATTAAATGCAACTGGTCTTCGTTTACATTTCTGCTCTAAATGGCTACATCCAAACATATAGATTATAGATGTCAGTACAATTTCCAGATTTCACTCTAAAATTTGAGCAAACAAAATCCAGCCTTAAATTTTTCATTTAATTCATTCACCAATGCCCTCGAATTGGATTCTGTATTTTACTTTGAAAACTGAGACCGAAATCAGTGATCTCGACATGAATTTAGTATATTTCGTCTACGACCTATTTTTTTAGCTCGCTCAAAGGTTTCTACGACGCCCCATTTCGTAGATACAGTCAAAATAACGACCCGTTGCCAACGCCACATTCAAACATCCATTCAACATTGACAACTTCTTTCAAAATTTACTGTTTACCCATTTGTCAGCCAAAGTTAATGCAATTCGGCCAAAGCATGCGACAATATGTCCGTCACTCTATTCCATCAAAGTTGTTTTTGAAAAAATCTCAAAACTGTGAGCTTTTGTTCAGATTCATCATGTTTCAATACCAGCGCCTTAGCTTTTTGTCAGCGGATGTTTTTTAGTTTTATATCTATAGTTTCCAAAACCAAAATTTTGCCTATTATACCATAGAACGTTGAAAGTCCTAAAAACCTTTGAAGCATGTATGTTTAATTTTTTGTTGCATTGGTACCAATAAATTCCAACTTGCGCCACCTAGATATTGTGGAAAATTTTAAACAAATATTTCGGAATGCAGAATGCTGAAGTTGAAATAATTTTCATTGTATTTGTAATGTATTCAACATTAAAGTTGTGTAAATAAATGTATTTATTCTGCGAGCATTTTGGCTGCAATTAAACAATGAGCAGAAAACTGATGTTCAGCACAGGGCAAAGGCGAGAGGAATTTTCGGAATTTTGTATCGTGGAAACATTGCCGGAAACATTCCCGACGCGTTTTCTGCATACAAGGGCTTTTTTATCGTCATGGTTACCGTGGAAATTTGACGAGTACATTGAGGACATTTTGGAATAAAAAGTTGACAAAATTTGGTGTCGCTTCCCTCTCGAGCGTGTGAAAACTCCCAACTTTTACTCCGACATTTCGAATTCCCCCAATTTCTCGAGTCACTTCAGCCTCAAAGCTCTGATTTTCAAGAGCAGTTTGTACATTTGTCGTTTTTGCACTTGTTGTTTTGTGAGCAGTGAGGAGGAATTATTTCACAGCAGTCGTGGCAGTCGGCTACATTGGTCTTTATTCCGGCTACATTCAAGTCATTGGATTCGACGTGCCCTCCGCCAACTCTGTGGCAAATTCCTTGACCCAAAATCTAGTAAAAAGGCAAACCCAAAACGCCAGTGATAATTCTAAGAACAAATGCAAAAATTCCGGATGGCGTCGAAAAACCAGGATGGAAATGCAAAAGTTGATGAAATCCATTTTTCAACGCTCGTTCCGCTTGAATCTGCTCATTTATCTGCTGTAGTTTCTGTTGTTGTTGTGTTCTGAACTCGACGACAAATTCCGTGTTGACAAACAATCGGACTGCTCGGCTGCCACCAGTCAAAACGGCAAATGCCGCTGCAGAAACAGCAGAACAAGAAAATGAAGCCGACAACAACAATCAAGTAAATCCCCAAAATTATGTGAATCCATCCCACTTCCTCAATTTCCAACGAAACCTTTAAGGGCTGAAAATGCGGAAAGGTTAAGAAACTGCAGACAATCATTTCTTTTCCTCGGATTAAATAATGCAGACTTAAGTTTAACTCACAGTACTTTCCTATTTTATTTTAATGTTTCAATCCGTCTTCAAAATCCAGCAGACAAAAATGCAGTTGAAATTTGCAGAGCGAATGAAACTGGAATTTCAAGTTGTGAATGCGCTTTCAATGTGGGAGCCGACCAAATGTTTCCTCGAGTTTCTTTAAAATACTAATTTTTCTTTGTGGTTCTTGTCGGTGTGTGGAAAATTATGGTTGATTGGATTATTTGTGTGGCTCTATTTTGGTATGGACGTAATGAGTGAAGCTGAATGCAATGTTTAGTGCCATCATTTTGCTCCTTTCTCTCTCTCTCCCCATATTTTAATATTGTTTTCTTTGCATATAGAAAACATGGAGATGAGCGCAAATCAAAATTGAATAAATCGGTGGTCCACGCGACGCTCAACAAGTAAATTGTTAAAAGTGATTCCATGAAAATGAAATGGAGACATTTTAAATCAAGTTCTTTCCGTTTGAACTTGAACTCATTTCTCAACTTTCCACATGCGGGTAAAGTTGTACCGACATACCGAATTTATTGGTACCAATGTACCCAAATTTGGGTACATTGGTACCAATAAATTCCACCGTGCGCCACCAAAATACTGTGGCAAGTAGCACTTGTAGTCCGAATAAAAATTTTCAGGTCGATACATATAGAAAGGAAAATGTTTGGAACGATGATGTGGATGGTGCCCTTGAATCATGTGTTTGAGGAGTTTGAATAAATATAACCCCTTTGTGGTTATCAAAAACCACACTGCGCCACCTGAAAAATGTTTGTAGTACTAGTTTCAATATCCCTGCAAAGTTTTGAGTCGATGTATGCAAAAATGAAAATGTTTGGGCCAAAAAAGCAAGGTTCTATGCACGAAGTTTTGGGATTTCGTTCTTTATTGCATTTGGGCTTGACAAAACGACTGTGCACCACCTGGATATTGAGGGGGATACTAAGATCAGATAAGTGGATAAAGACAAATATCATACATGATGAGATTTAATTATTTTAGATTTAATCATCGATTTGCAAGAAGAAAATTGATGGTTGTATCCAGTACGATTTTTAAGACGGTAATGACACACGGCATGTCAACGTAGTAGCTCGACCCCATCCGAATTCTGATACGAGTTAAAGATGCTTGTGTCTTTTTCTGAACAGGATCCAGAGTGTTCTGGAATTTGGGAGATTTCATGAGAGCGAGAATTGCAGATGAGTATTTATCATACTGTGCAAAGCACATCAACATGGTGACCAAAAGAAC
This sequence comes from Sminthurinus elegans, assembly GCA_034698325.1. NCBI lineage: Eukaryota > Metazoa > Arthropoda > Collembola > Symphypleona > Katiannidae > Sminthurinus > Sminthurinus elegans. The sequence goes on along the minus strand of JAQGBI010000567.1, from coordinate 9,573 downwards.
AAAGCAGAGGACCCCGAAAGTTGCCAAGACGAGAACAATGAGTCCATTCATACGAACAGCGCCATAGCAACAGAATATGGTCACAGCAATTAGCGTTCCTTTTATAGCGGGTAACGCAAATGAGCAAAGACAGTAGTGATATGACTTTCTTAGAATTTCCAGCTCTCTGTACATCTTGAGACTGATTTCGGCATCAGCAGACTTCCCATGACTTATCGAGTTTCTAAAAAGAAAATTAATTTCAGTCAAATTTTCTTCTTTTAGCTGTAAAAAATAATCAGTCACCAATAACAGAAATTTTCCTTACTTGATCTCCCTCAAGACTATAACACCAGGAAATAAAAACCCGAAACACAAGTACACGTATAAAAACCCATTGGCAATGAACAAGTTGATGTAATATGTTTGAAAAATCACGCATGTAGTTAAAATAAATGCCCTTTCCGTCCCTTTTTCAGGGAGAATTACAGATGAGATGAATTCTGGTGAATTTGGTTTCACAACTGCAAGAACTCCAACTAAACCTGCCACCAAAAAGGCGTTGTACCACACAAAATCGAAAAATAAGTCAAACACTTTAGGCGAAAGACGACCCTTTCCTTTTCCTTTGCGTTGACGTAACAAAATGACTGTTGAAAATTGAAATGGTAATTATACATATCATTGAGCACAGATTAGTCGATAACTACAAAATTCATAATGTTTTATGTTGTTGAAAACTCAGTCCCTGGAAATCATAAATTACCTTCGAATTGATCCATCAATTTTAAGTTTTGCTGAAAAAATGACAAAAAATCCGCCCCTCGCAACCAGATTCCGATTTGGTACAAAACTGGAAAGGTGTCAAAACATACTATACACTGCATGTAAACTTTCCTCACGAGGCTGTACTTTCCGCTCTGATCCGTATTGACTTGTACACATCTTGTTATCACGAATAAAGAATAAAGAATTATAACTAATACATTTAGACACCAAGTGTAGTAACGCCGTTTGGATTTACGCAGTTCAGGTTGATTTAGGCTCTTGTTCCAAGTGTATGGTGTAGAGTGCAAAATTTGACCAAAAAGTATGGTATTTTTATAACACGATTGCAAGTTTGGAGAGATTAGACTCATCCTCCTTGTTTTCTTCAATAACAAATAAAAACAAATATATTTCTGCCCAGACTAAGAAAAACAAGCAAGCATTACTAAAAGTAATCTCTAAAGGCCGATTTAGACTTCATGCAATTCGTAGCATGATCCCATTTGATACAATGCTATAGCATTTTCACTCCTCTAATGTTATCTATATGGCAACGAGTGAAGTATAAATCGGCCTTAAGATATGAAAACAGCAACTGATTTAAGCATTCAAAATTGGTGGACTGATAGAGAAACGGAGAGAAAGTTTCACACACACGTCAAACTCCGTAGACGAAAAACAATTAAATATTTTGATTTTTGAGTGGAGGTTAAAAACTGTTCATGGGTAAGGTGTACATGACATACACAGGTACAAGTAATAAAATTACTGGACTTGTTCGAATGGATTGGTTTACTATTTACTACTACGGAGAAATGTATCCGAGTTGTAGCTTATAATATTGAAATTGGCCCCAACATTGAATTAATTACAAACCAACATTATAAAATACCCGTCAATTTTGGTCAAAACAATTACACCTCAGATTTCGATGAAACCTATACCATTCGAAAGAGCACATCAAACTTAGTCGGGATCATGCTTTACTTACCTAGGATCCGGGTATTTGGGGCTTCAAAAAAAATATTTAAAAAAAAACGAATTTTGTGCAAAAAAATTAATTTTCTTAGAATTTCACAAAATTTCAAAAGTTTTAAAAATGTTGAAAATTTCTAAATTTTCAATGTCAATAAATGTCAGTGGAGTTGAAGTTTGTGATGTGCTTTTCGGAATGGTGCATTTCCGTAGCTGTTTTCTCGCGCTACGTATAATCGAAAAAATAGCTTCCAATTGTAGCGGGCTAAAAAACAATCTCCGCGCCGCACTTGTTGTTTTTATTTTACATCCACGGGATTGAAATTTGAGGAAGGACTGACTGCTCCGTAGCTTTTTCCGGGAAATTTACACATGTATGAGATAAATTGTGGCAAATTGTCTCAAAAATTTGTTATTCTCAAGAAATTAGAAACAATTACGTAACCGCTTGTGACAAGTTCTCATGGCGCGTGTGCTTGTTAGACATGTTTTACCCATTTATAGATCCATAGACAGGCAGATATTGATGTATATATGTTAAATGATATTATTGAAGCACCTTTGTAACTCTATGTTTGGTATTTATGTTGCTACAGACAACAAGATAAAATGAAAAGCGTAAGACAATTAGTTTAATAGTTTAAAATGCTTTTATCATTACCAGAGAATTTTGTACACGTTTTCTGTGTTCAATGTAGATAAATTTGTGACCTAAATTATAAAATTGAAATTAAATATCCGCTATGTTCTACATACATGTATTAACATTGTGTACAGAAAATAAAGTTTTAAGCTGCTGGTCTCCCATTTTGGGACAAAAGTGTAAAATGATTTGCAGAGATTCTGTTTGGCAATAATGGAGTATTTTTTTACTTTTCAAAATTACATAAAAAATACATACATATAAATACTAAATACAAAGTTGGCTCATGATGATAAAGTTTTATATTTACAAATGAAAAAAGACACGATGAATTATGTGAACATGAATATACATGTGTAAAGTAGAGTCCACAGTGCAGGATTCAGGATAGAGTAGACAGCAAATGAATCATCTATTCATTTTCGATTCTTGATTACAACTTTGAAATCATATGGAGCTCGTACAAAATTAGGCTTTGGAATAAGATTTTTAATGGCCTCGCTACTCTTCTCATCCAACTCAAAGGAGAAATTTTGTAGGATGCCGCTCAAGAAGAGGAAGAGAGTGTCCTGAGCAAGTGGCATACCAAGACAGAGTCTTTTCCCTGGAAACATAAAGCCATCCGAATTTTAAGTACATTTCAACTACAACGCATGTTTTCATTTTTCTTTGTATTCAATATCAAATGCAATAAAACTGTTATAAAGTGGTATATTTACTATAATATTGGTAGAATTTGCATATAACACAGATCACAGATGACAGTAAAAATTTTTACCTGAAGAAAACGGCATCAATGCATCTTTTGACAGTACTTTTGTTCCAGTCTCATCCAAGAAACGTTCAGGTCTGAAAACATGTGGATCTTTCCAGTACTCTTCATCATGATGAGCATCATACAAGTTGGGAAGGACAACGGTGTTCTTTTTGAAAAAATAACCTCCAAATTCACAATCCTCCAATACTTTGTGATATACAGACAAGGGAATAATTGAAGCTTTTCTATGCACTTCATTCAAAAAGGCTTCAAAATACGGCATCCTGTAATAAAAAGGAAAAAATATGTGACGAAAAATGTTTGAGTATTAATCTTGGTATAGATAAACTTCAATAATTTTCAGGTTTTACATACACCCAATATCAAGTAAATAATCGACGAAATTTAATTACGTACTCGGCTTTATCATCTCTCGTTGGTGGCCGTACTCGTCCAATAACCCGATCAATTTCCTCATGCAATTTGTTTTGAACATCAACATCTTGTGACATGAATAGAATAGACCAGGACAGTGTTGTACTGGTCGTCTACAAGGGACAAACAATTGAAATGAAAAAATTATAGTTCTAGTGCTAAAAATTCTGCAAACGATTTTTTAAATAAGTTTAATTCAATCAAGTCAAAGTTAAAGAATCATTTCTATACCTCTGTTCCAGCAACAAAAAGGTCAAACATGAGTACTCTCAAATTATTAATCCCCTCTGTTCCAATGAAACTAGAGCCGATAGCACTCTTGTGAGCATGAATGTAGGCATCCACCAAATCTCGTGTCACTCCTTCCTTGTAGGTGGCCAGATGCTCTTGAATCACTTCATCCATCATTTCAAATACACTGTCATTCGTTTTCATTGCCAGTGAAAACATACCAGGCCGGATTAAATTGTGTTTTACAGGCCAGAGAAAATAACTACTGAAGCTAAATAATGTCACTTTGTCCAAATGCCTGAAATTTCCATGGAAGTAAAAAAAAAGAACTCGTTATGAAAATTTGAAAGTTTACAACCATTTTATGCTTTCTTTTGTAATCATTAATCAACAATATATATTTTTTCATTTTGTCTCGAATTAAAATTTAGAAAAATTACGCGGTGAAAGTTTCAATGTAGTTTAAAAACTTTGGGTCATCAAGTTCAAATCGCCTGCCAGTCATAATGTACCAAAGAGAGTTGAATACTGAGCAGTTGAAATTGTTCTTGAGCTCAATGGGTTTGTCCGTTTGGGCTCTGTTCAAATAAACAAACGATATGCATGTTTTAGATGTTCTTAGTGGACATTTTTTATCTAACAAAGATTTTATTCATGAAATTAATAATTTAAAGTTTGTCCTTTGACATTACTTGAATTTTTTGGCTAGCTCTTGAACTTCAAATAGCAACATTCCCTCCATACTTTGTTTTCCAAAACCTATGTCAAAGAGGAAGGTGAAAAATACACAAGATAAATCATAACTGTTTTTTACACACAATGAAGGCATTGAATTACATTTTCGGGTCAAATTTCCTAATTAATAATCAACCTAAATCACGCAGATTTCGTAATGCAAATCTTCTTTGCTCCTTCCAAGTGTTGTCTCCATCAGTGAAAAGGACACCGCGATTTTTGTACCCTATGAAAAACATTCAATATGAGATTATTTACTTAGAATACTCTGCAACAAAATTATGATTATGATTAGTGGTACATGTTTTATGCTTCTACAAACAAATTTAGAAAATTTTCTTCTACCTCTATTTCGTAATTTCCAAACTTCAAAATCTGGTCTTCCCTGGAGCTCATCTTTTTTCAAAGCCTCTTGAATCAACTTGTAATCACTTAAAACAATGACACTGAAAGAAAATATAAAATTTTATTTTATGACTAACAAAAAGGTTCTTTTTTTTGGAATTTCCTAAAGTGAAAATGATGAATTCAAGTATTTTTTTTAAATTTTTCATTACTTAAATTGGCCCACATGAAATGAAAATATTTTTCCATATTTCTTTTTCCATTCTTGAATTTTCAATATAGCATTTTCCTGATTCAGTGTTACAAGAAATCCAATAAAAGGGAAACCCCATGGTCCTGTAAAAAACATCGTAATAATTGCAATTAATTACCTTTTTGAAATGATACATTTTTACAGTCATTAAAATTCAAGTAAATTATTCATTATTTGTGCTTTGATTTGAGACTTGAGCTCTCAAGTGAAAAGTAGAATTGAGAATTAGATTCGCATGCAAATGAATTTTTAAACCTAACATTTTACTTCATTGTCTTTTCAAGCTCAAAACTCAAGACAAAACGTAAAACGTAAATTATTTTGATATTACCTGGTGGTTGTTTTTTGAACTCTGATAGTTTTTTAGCTAGAAAAATCACTAGTGACACAACTGCCAAACCGCTCATGTACGTTGTAAAATCCATCCTTTAAATTAGTTGAGACTGAATAGCTTGTAACTTATAACTCAATTATAAATAATGAATCAAAATATTCCCAAATTACCGAGAATACTTTGAGAATACACAAGAATAAAATATTCTTTTGTCACTTTTACACTCTCTAATGTTTACTCCTAAACAATGTTTCAACAACTCTTTTTCTATGTATAATGTTTCTATTTACTATTTAAAAAAGATTAAGCTGCATCACGAGTTTATTCTTATCTCCCTGATAATAGTCATATAATGTACTACAATGTATCAAGTAGCAAACAAAGTATAAAAATTTGTTTACAAAAACTCTGTCGTTTCAGCTTTCAATGATGGACAATAATATTTACAATTTACCTACGGATATCTATAAATTCTGAATATGTATTTACTATTTGCTACTTAGTATTTACACGACGCTTGGTTCGTGTTTACTAGTATCTGGTATATAAAATGTTTCCAGAACCAGAGGAATTTTTAGTTTGTCTCGTCAGGTTGTTCCAATCTCTAATCCTAGTCAACAATAGCTGAATACTACAAATAAAAAAAGGTTTGAAGGTGCTAAATGCTAAGCTACAAAAAATGGTTGTCTGAATATTCCGGATTAAATATTATATGCGTGATGCTCTAAAATCTAAAATCCAAAATGTACAATTGTTTTTACTGCCTCCCTGTCCGATACTATGTATGGAGCAAAGCGCAAAGGGTATAGCTTAAAGCTTAAAAAGTATACTAATTTCTCCCCTCTGCTTCCTCTTAGAAACATTGTATATCACATTCTTTACAAGGGACATGTATCAATAATCAAGAATACACATAGCTATAGTTATCTATATTAACTATGCAAGCAATGATAAAACCTCTATGTACTTAGATATATGCCATAAAATTAAAGACAGAAAAGGGGATAGAACTTCCAGCATTATGTATGGTTAACACCATAATATATATCTATATGCAACTGGATAACAGAAGTTCCGTCACTGTGTAAGCAGTAAGCAAGAATGAAAATTTCATTTAAATTTTAAATCTCAGATATGCAATATTTCTAGTGTATACTTTATACATTGTATAGACTGTGCATAAGATATACGGTAAACAAAGTTGTGGATGATTGACACTATGTATTTTATGTATCTGTCTGGACTCCCAATTCATGCCCAATGCCCATAGATGAGACGAAATGCTAAAATGACTTCCAGTTCCAGTTTTGATATATGAGCGTAATAATGCTGTGCGTGATACGTTTCATGCATCTTTATCTATATCTGTATGAGCAAAATAGTCACTAGTCACTTACAGATATCCATGCATGATATCAACAATTATAGTGGGCAAGTGTAGAAAGATAGATACATTTATTATCTAAGTATGATTCACTCCAGCGCACCACACGCACATGAGCTTCTTAAACGCAGTGTGTAAAAGTAGTAAGTAATAATGTATGGAGTATAGAGTATAGAATATAAATTGTACAGTGAATGCTTTTGGCGGTCATCAAAGTTAAATATTTTGTCCATTGTAGAGTGGCCTCTATCAACATCTCTATTATGATATGAAATATGTGATAATATGTACTACACGTGTTACCAAGATACTGTAACAATTTGTCTATTCATTAAGACTTCTTTATAAAGTTTATCAGTTGTTTGACTGGCTACCAGCGGCTCCCTTGGACCCTTTGTTTCATTAAATTGACATAGTATTCCAACCAATTTTGGATTTTGGAGGTCATCGGTCGTCGGTCATAGAAAAAAGCCCTTGTGATTGAAAATCTAAATAAAAATTATTAGCGTATTAGTTAACTTGAACCATGAAGTGAAATTCTCTATGCTCCCTTTTGCTTAGAAACTCGGAAACTAAATTTCAAAACTGAAAACTAGTATTCATTTTAATATATGCATGCGTTTTTTCTGTTTATGAAACAATGCAACAAATTCATCGGTAAGTCATGAGAGACTTTCTTTCATTGTTTGTGAAAGGTGAGTGACAAATATTTAAGTTTAACCAACCGACTAGCTCAAATCTCAATTAGATATATGCGTTTATCTATAATGGATAAATTTAGCCGGTATGAAAACTGAATAATGAATTAGCAGTCATTTTATCACCAAGATTCTTTCTACAATGTACAACACGTGAAGCACGTTTACCATCTTCAGTCCCCTCTATTCACTGTCCAAGGATATAAAACGGATCGGTGATGACAATCTATACGCAAACTGAATACGGTTAATCAGGAACGTGCATCCATGAATTGACTGCTACACATTGATAATTGATGAGCCATTTCGCAAGTTGTAAGTAGATAACTAAATCAATTAAACTAATGCAAATGAACACCATTCCCGTTTCATGCGGAATCTTTATCCAGTCTTACTTCTACTTTCTACTAGCAACAATCAGGAACACTGTAAAGTGAAAGCAAGCAAAAGGTTGTGGTTTACAAACACCGGATGTATTGTGCGCTGTTTATTGTGTTTGCAGTAAAGTGAAAAGGTCGTGGACTGTAAGGACTGCGGAATAAGGCATTGATACTTCATGTTATACAAGAACTTCAATTAATTAATCGGGCACGAGAAAAATTTATAAGCGTGTCCTTTTACACCAACTTTCATAGCTTGTTAACACTTCTGCAAACAAAGCAGGTCAATTATCAATACATACAAACTGCCCGACATCCAAAAATGACCATTTAACAGAAATAGTCCAACTAAAAACTAAACAAAATGGAAGACGACAATTTTACATTTCAATGCGGTTAAGCCAACTTTCACAGCTTGTTTATTTACACTGATACAACTACCAACTACAGTAGGTCAGTATATACAAATTGCCATCATCCCAAAAGACCATTTCAACTAAATGGAAAATTGCAAAATCGTATTTAATACACGCGGAAGAAGACTGATACTTGACATTTTACGTGTAAAATAACACGTGATCTAAATTTTACAAGAGAGTTTTGTTTAGTCAACATTCAAAATTCATAACTTGTTTACTTACACTTATAAAAGGACAACAAAAGTGTAATATACAAATTTCCAAACATCCAAAAAGACAATTAAATATAAATAGAAGAACATAAAATCAAATGAAACAATGAAGAAGACTATTTTATTACATTTCAGGTGAAAATACATTTTGACATAAAATTCACAAGCGAATGATGTTAAACCAACTTTCATAGTTTGTTTACACTTTATAAATACAACAGTATATTATCCTGTTCATGATAAGAGTGACAATTCTCTTCGAAGTTCGAGACGGTCTGAAATGATTTTTGATGATTTGACAATTTTGTTCCACATTCTGAATTTTAGATGACGTTTTCCCTTAAAGATTGCTATTAAAATAGAAATATCATTGATCATTTAACTGTGAATAGAATTGGATGAAGTTGCTTGTATGTAGTCATAAAAATACAGTAATAAACTGACTTTGAGTAAAAAACATCAAAATTTTCACAGTTAAACTGCGGACCGTGAAAGAATAGACGTATTAACGTTTCAGCATGAACTTGAGTGTAAATTATAAATCATTAATCAGTCTCTTATTAAATATTAACATCAAGTTGATTGACACATTATTTATTAATAAGTACTCTATGTCTCTTTTGAGACTATAATATTATTCTATCTTGTATTATTTATAAAGTGTTTAGAGATATAGAAATAGTGCAGTGTTTCCCCTTCTTGTGCTAATCATGATTTTGAATGCCAATGGTCTAATGTTGAAATCTAATTTCTTCCCCTCTGCAGTTTCTCCCGTTTTGCAAACCCTCAGTATTATTGACTCGATCTACCTACGTAAATTACCGAATTTTCCAGTCACGTAGCATTACATGGTCCCTTTTACCTTTACTAAACAGAGGACAATGTAAATAAACATTTTAAGAAAAGACGAGCTATTGACCGCTGTACTTGTGTATTTTAGACCCAGAATACAATATATACATATATATATATATATACTAGGGCGGCCCAAAAAAATTAGAAGTAATGGAATCTGTCGGGCTGAG
>JAQGBI010000566.1:0-14765 GCA_034698325.1 Sminthurinus elegans | reverse complement strand
AAAAGAGAAAAATGAATTATTATTATTAAAGAATGATACAATTTTAAAGATAATACACAAGTTATCCGTATACGTATAATACCATAAGATTATAATAATATTACTGTGTAATATTACACTTCAGAATGTTTTATTTTAATAATAATATAATATTATTATTTTAAGAAAGTATAATATATATATTTCGAGAGAGAAAGAGAAATAACAAACAAGAAACTTACATAATATATATTTTGAATTCTATGATGATGGTTTTTGTTTAGATGAAGATTGATCTAAAATACCACAAAACTTGACTGGTTCAAGACGTTGAAATGGAATTTGCTCTCGACTTAGATATAAACTCATATTGTCAAATTTAATTTGTTTAGACCAGGGTCGTTTAAGATGAGTCTTTTGTCGTTCCAGTGCTAGAGCTTTAGAATTTTCAATAGCTTTTTTGACAATATCATAGGTAACATCTGATTGTATTGATTCTTCTACAACTGTACTACAGTACTCATTAAGTTTTTTAACTTCCGCTTTAGTTAAAGATCCTCCTCTTGAATTTACAGCAGTAACATGTTGTAATCTAAATGAATAAATAAAAATACGTAAAAAAAATAAATAATTAATAAATACGCAACCAGTCCAATATAACTGATATTATACAAGTAATATTCTACATTATAATATATAAGTATAATGTTATAGTAGTACTTATTTGTAAAAAAAAGTGTGTTTTTTTTCTTCAAAATAATCGCAGAGAAAATAAAAAGAGAGTGAGTTCATTCCATTATAATAATAATATATTATATTATTACATGTTAAAATTTACTATGTATTTCAAGTTTCAAATATTATTATAATGTAGAATGATAAAAAGTGATCTAAATTATAGATTATAGTATAATTCTTATTGTGTTCTTAAGAAACGTAGTCGTGTTCAAAATAGTAAAATGTATTAGCTATAATATTAAAACTAAGATAAAAAAAATACTTACTGATTTCTTAGTTCAGTCAAAGTAGCAATATTTTTCTTTTTATCATCTTTGGCAGTCTTTAGAAGTGTTGAAAAATTATTGACTAAATTTCTATTCTCTTTTGATAATTCAGTCACTCGTTCTGTCAGTTCAGCTATCTCCTGTTTTGCTCTCTGTAAAGCTTCTTCTAATTCTACTCTCTGTTAAACAAAAAAAAAAAAACAAAGCAATAAACATATATGTGTTTATAATGTTATCCCCAAAAAATGTATTGCGGAATTATTTATTTACATATTTTTACATCAGCATAAATACCATATTCAAAAGTAGCATATAATTCATATACACTTCACATACATAAGCACACAACATGAAACAATAATATAAAATACATGACACAACATGTTTCATCCTATTTTGTTTTTTTGTCCAAGCTCATAATAGATAAAAATTTATATAGGTAATAATTAGTACATTTATTATAATTGTAATTTCTTATTATTTAAACTTACAGGAAGTGATGAGCGTTTTGTTCTTTGAGTTGATGAAAAGACAGCAGATTCTAAATCTCCATAAATATCATGTTCGTCTTCATTCCCACTATAATTTTCCGCTTCATTGTTCTCCATTACACTGTCTTGTGTTAGATTTTTTTGAAAACAATTAGTTAACAGGATATTTTCAGGAGGTTTCCACCGTTTTCTTAAAAAAGGAAGCTCAACTTCTCCAACAACGTCCTGGAGAAAATCCAATTCTTCTGCTTCCTCCTGGAAAAAATCTTCTTCTGATTGCATTTTGGTATGAAAATTACGCCAGAAAAAGGAGCTCGCTACTGAAGATTTTATGTGCACCATGCGCAAACAACAAAATTTTTAAAATGTGAAAAACTAATGACACGAATATATATAAAAGTACTTTAAGGTTTTTTTTTAAAACATGGTTTAAAAGATATTGTATTGTGTAATATCAAATTTTAATGCATTATGAACTTAGTAAAATTAGAAAATCGAGGCTGTACGCACATTTATTTTTTCAATACTTTTTATTTATTTAAATAAAATATGAAGAATAAATTGTTTACAAATACATAGAATATTGATTAGTTTCATACGTTATAAATATGTATAACATGTAATTAAACATTTTGTATTAATATAAGTATTTTTTTATATAACAATAATAATATAACAAGAACTAAAGTTGCATCTCCTCAAACTTTCAGTCTTTGCCATAGTCAATCATTTTGACGTTATAGTTCAGTACTGTATAGCTTCTAAATTACTTAATTTTTATCCACACAAACAATGAAGCAAAAGACTTCAAACTTCAACTGTATACTTTTTACTGATTATAGTTATTAGTTGTATGAGTTTCGTTTGAAACGCTTAAGTAGAATATTTTTGTATGAAGTTGGTGGTGGAAGTTGAGACCATTGAGAATGAAGAAAAGCGTCTGCGGGTCCATAAGCTAATGATGGTTTCGTAGACTCTTTGATTTTCTATATATACAGAAAAAAAAGAGGATAAAAATTAGAGTTATCATATTTTATGAGGGATTTGAATATATCAACAATCAATAAGCACGAGAAACGAGTAATATATAATAAAATTAATAGAAACATATTTATAATGTAGGACCACAAAAGTATAGTTTTCCCTTACCGAAATGAGATCTTTGCTTTTCCTTGTAGCAATTGTATGAAGAGCGCAGAGTGGCAGAATCAGTAGGCCCAGCCCGAACAAACTCCACCCAATTACTATAAACAATTACAATTTTCAATGTTTTATATTTTATAGCTTATTGTAGTATTTTCCAAAGAGAAAGTAAATGCAAATAAGCGTTATTAAATAAGAATAATATCTATAATAATTTACCTATTGCCAGTCGTGGAAATGCCTTCCCGTCAAAAGTGGGTTCTTTCACATCCATCAAAGTTCCAAAGAGGATAATAGAAAGTCCCAATGGAATGATGAGCCCCCAACAAATTTTCCAGAAAATTCCAATCTTTTGTCCAGGGAGCATAAATTCAATATCACGAACCACATTACTCAAGCCATAAACCCAAGCAATGCCCATAATTTCAAGAGCTGTTGTAAATACAATCACAAGGAAGCATCCATAGTAGTCAACCAACTCATACACCCAACCTCCAATCTAAATTAAAAACATAATGAAATATTGTAAAGGAAATTCACACAGAAAAGAAAATATCTGCACAACAAAGTTTGAAAAATATAGGTCCATAAGAAAAATTTTAATTTTCAATTTTCTTACAGGTGTGATGTAGATGAGGCTGGAGAAAAACAATGATATGCAGACTCCAGCTGTAATAAAGATTTTTTTAACCCTAGGGAATTGATCCTGAATAACAGTGATGATGCTTCCTGTATCTGAGATTGTACTCCCAATTCCAAGTGTAAACAACATGAGAAAGAAGAGAGCTCCAAATAACTACAAAATATTAAATGAAAAATTCTCAATCTATTTTCTGTATGAGTATATACAAAATGTACAAAAAGGTTGATTGAACTATAGTAATCTTGACAAAAATACAAGTTTTAATTTTATTTAATTTTTTACCTGTGGAACCCATGGAAGTTTTGAGATCAGTAAAGGATATACTTCAAATACAAGAGAACTTCCACCGGAAGTCACATCCAGGATATCAGTCACATTCAATTCCTGTTTTAAATGACCCAGGATAGTAAAAACAGTCACACCCGCTAAAAGACTGGTGAAAGTATCAACAGCTCCGAGAATCAGTGCAGCATTGTACACATTATAACGAAATGGATTGTAACTTGCATTCCTAAAGGGAAAGAAGAGAGAGATCATGTGAACATTTTACATTTTATTTTAAACTTTTTTGTTTGGTCTACGTCATCAAAAAACAACCTCGTGTCTCTCTTCATAATGCATATGTACATGATATGGATAATTTTCTTTCATTCAATTTCCTTACATGATAACTGGACCAAAGCCAACAGAGAGGGAATAAAAACACTGCTCGATCGCGGCGAACCAAGTCTATTTTATTTTACAAGGAAAAATGAAAGAAATTACAAAAATACTATAGACAAAAGAACTTTAACATTGAAATTCCATTGGCATTCCTATTTTCTTTTTTTGTATGAAAAATAAAGAGATTTAAAATTATTTTTACTATCATTTTATTTACCTTTGCATCAAATAATTTGCTAAAATCTGGCGTGATAAAATACAAAACTCCATCCCAAGCTCCAGGAAGTGTTAGTCCAGTGATGAGGAAAGTAAAAAGAACAAAATAAGGGAACAAGGCAGTGAAATATGCCGTCTTTCCAGAAGACTGAACACCTCGGATTTTAGATCCAAAGACAGCAAACCAGAAAAATAAAAGACACAAGGATAATTTCAGATCTGGAAGTCCGACTCCATCAGTCATTGAGTCAACCTGATTCAGAACTGTGCGTCTAGAGAATTTTACAAAATGGAAAGCATTACAAAATCAATCAAGTATAATTTATATACAGCTATAAAAAAAATGGTACATTTAGTAATCGATGCATTTAATTCATAATTCATTATGCTTCAATTTTATTATTATTACTTGATATAAAGTGCTGGAATGAAGGTTTTTTTGACATTGTCCGTATTATTAGAATTAGCCGTATCGTTTCCGTCAGTCACACTCCAGGCAGTTCCAGCACTACTATTACACACCACATCTGCCCATTCTTGATGACATTCTGTCCATGGCAAAGTAGCTCGAAAAGATGCAATGAAATACCACAAGGACGTTGCAGAAATTGTACAGTAGTTTGAAGTCACCAAGAACGTCCTATAAATTATCAACATGAAAATACAATCATTGGTTAAAAACTCACATTTCTCATATAATATGATATTTGAAAACAAAGTAAAATAAAATCTGATTCATCTCATATCTCATGTTTAATTTTCAACTCACACAAAAGTTGCCGAATATCCAACTCCTTTGAACAGTGGATTCATTTTCCAAATCTTGATATGACCGGATGCTGAAAATTGACCGATTGCAAGTTCTAGTAGTGCCATCGGTCGCCCAATCACCAGAAGGACAATCAAATACGGAATTAAAAATGCTCCACCACCATTTTCGTAGGCAGTAAATGGGAATCGCCTGAAGAAAAAATGAATGAAAAATACATGATAAATTATGATTAAAATATTTTTGAATCCTGTACACATATATTTTTTAAAATGATTTAAACTTTTACCAAAGATTCCCTAGTCCAACTGACATGGCCACACATGACAAAATAAATTCCATTGAGTTTGACCATTTTTCACGGTCTCCTCGATCTTTATGTCCACCTTCCTCTAAAAATAATCCATGTTCTCCTCCACAATGACACTACAAAAAGCAAAAAGAATCCACAAAAAATAAATAATTAAAAGAATATTATTTGTTCTTTTTTTTCAATTAATGAAACACTGAAAATAAAAACAACTTTGACACAAATCACAACTCAGTTGAACGTTGAACAAAGAAAAGCAACAAAAAAAAAACTTACAGTCTCCAAAGAATCATCATTTTCCTTGTCTTTCAAAGACTCTTTTTCAGGATAAATGGGCACAGAAGTGGAAAAAGTTTTAATTTCCTTGTCACA
Organism: Sminthurinus elegans; assembly: GCA_034698325.1. Classification (NCBI taxonomy): domain Eukaryota; kingdom Metazoa; phylum Arthropoda; class Collembola; order Symphypleona; family Katiannidae; genus Sminthurinus; species Sminthurinus elegans. The sequence goes on along the minus strand of JAQGBI010000566.1, from coordinate 9,175 downwards.
CACCATTTTCACTTTGTTTATTTTTTAACACTAGTTTTTCTTAATACAGAGATGAACACAGCAACTAGAGCGGCAGCACAACGAGAGCAACAAGAATAACTCACACTCAACAAGAGAAACCTTTAAACTACAAAGTCAAAAAAAATAAATCAAGCAGCTGGAGAATTTTCAATGATATTCAATTTGAGCATCGAATTTCTCATAAAACATTAAGTATTAAAAGAGTGATTTGTTTGCATTAAGCATTAAGTATTTATTCAGTACCTATTTGGAATTTGCTTTTGCTTTTGGTATTTGTGTCAGAGTTCTAAACTATTTATTTACTTTGAAGAGAAGCTTCAATGCTGAAATATATATGTGTGCTTTGTATTAGATTTTAAGCAAGGTTTAAAGATTTGCAAAAAGTTGTAAGTTGTTACGACTCGGAACGAAGAATGAGAGTGAGACGGCGGAAGCGGTGTGGGATATAAATACTAAATATTTTTTTGGCTTGCTGGTCTTTTTGATGACGCAATGCAACTTGCAAAAAGGAGCGAATGAAAGTTGGTTCACAAATTGCATCAGATTCGGTTTTAAGTATGTTCAATGTTGTTCCGTGTTGAGGCTTGCGCCTAGTGCCTAGAGTTTATTAGAGTTTACTGTTTACAGTCTTGAGACTGTATCTATATTCGATTACTCTATGTACTCTAAACTCTATATGAGCACAATTTACTGTGTGTAGTGTGCACTCGGAAATGTGCATCATGTGACATCATGCAAAATTTTTGCATGCCAGCTCCGAGTTAACTGAATAGAAGAAGATTGAATTAATATCCAATTTTTGAGTATTTGACATGGGTTTAAGTGTATAAATTATCTAAGTTACAAGTTACAATCAATTTACCAAAATTCACCGTATAATAATACAAGCATGAAATAGGTACGACACAAGACACAATATGCAGTATATTTTCTGCATTTTGCATTGTTTTGACATTTGACAGGATATTTACACTGAGCTTGATGCTTGCAAATACTTGTTATAGATTGCAGATGTTCATTTTTTTTTTATTGTGGCTAATGATTTTATGCACGTACACCGTCAACCGTCCACATTATAGAAAAGTTATGTTCTTCTAAAACGGTCAACGGTCACTTTAATCCAGAATCCAAATATCGACTACGCCTAAAGCTGACACTATAAAATTTGATGATCTATCAAATCAATCATCAATATCCAGTCTACAAGTTAACCAGCATTAATAATTAATAACGTGTGTTACATTTTTTATCATACACAGGAATTTGGAATCCAAGCGGATTCTTCTAACAGCGTACTAAGTACTAATTACGAATACTGATTTTTTGTTATTGTTTTTTTGTTATTTATTATTAACTATTAACAATGATTTACATTTTTATAAAGCGGAGTTGATGAAAAAATAAGATCCATTGAGAAAGGACTTGTTATCCAGAATCGATAAAAAATAAAAGTTGAAAAAACAAGTATATACTCATTAAATTTTGAGTGTGTAACATGTAAATGAAATATGACAAAAGACAAAGGCATTCAGTAAGTCGAGATTCTAGGTTAAAGATAGCATCTACAATCTGTAATCTCCAGAAGAAGTACAACTTACAACCAGGTATTTTTCGATTTTTCCTCTGCTCCAACTCGGATTCGAATCGAATAAATAATCAGAGGAGTGGATCTATAGTATGATCAAAATATCTTTTATGAATCATCTTGCAGTAAATATGTTCAATGTACAATGTACATTGCACGCGTAACATGTAACACGATACAAGGTACAAGATACACGACACGCCATGCATATTTCTGGTAAGTAGTAAAACTACATAGTGTCAAATGCATATTTTACATTCTATTCTGCACAATATGCTTCATGAGGCATATGACCAATGAACATTGAACCGAAAATTGAACACTGAACAGTGTACAAAGGGCAGTATGTGCACAAATCAATTTTCAAACGTGCTTACATAAATACACAAGACACAAGTATATAAATTATAAATCAATTTACAGTGGCTGTTGGCTGTCGCCATTCAAAAATGTCTTGCTACATTGCTTATCAAACTCTAAATTCTAACCAAAGGAAGTGAGTCATATTATTATCAGTCAAACATCAATTGGCGTGAAATGACCTGTCAACTGTCGACAAGTTGTTTAACAGTCCAAATAATTGTATACTAATTACTGGCATTAAATGTTTAATTTGATAAGAAATCTTAAAGTCGTCAAAATTTGTAGCATGCCTATGCAAAAATTCTAGAGTCTAGAGAAACAATTTGCTTGTTTTACATTATGATACAACTGTAGTGGTCAAAAACTTTTTTATTGATGATAGATTATAGAGTACAGACAATAATGTACAACTTAGTACGAGGCAGTTCAGAGTTAAGACAGTTGTATTAGCATTAGCCGTATTACCAGGTTTTCAAAAGTATATTTTTGTACTTTGTACTTTGCATGTAATATAAGTTTAGCTATTAAATACTGCCAACTATAACTAGTAACTAATAACAAGCTAAAATATACATCGTCATTTGAGAACATATCAAATATCAAATATCACTGACTCAAGTATCTTAGCATGATAATGATGATGATGATGGCTAAAGTTCTCAGGTTCCAATCTTAAATCCTAAGCATCATTAAAACTCTACTCTTGTGACAATGAGAAAAATGTATATCATGTGTCTTGAAATCTTGTTTACTTGGCCTTTTCTTCGCATCGTAGTCTCTGTCTAAAATCTAAATCTGTACAAAATGCAAGGGTCTGCCCCGTCTGCCGTCTGCAAATGGTAGAAATGAAGGACAAAAGCTAAAAGTAAAGCACAAGACATGTAATGTTGCGTATTGTGTGTATCTGTTCAATGTCAATCCGCACAATGCACAAGCTTACAATTTACAATCAACATGTTTTAGCTTTATTTCATTGAACGTGTGTTGATCGACGAAATTCCAAAGGATATTTTACATCATCCGGATTTTTTATTCTGGTTACTCATTTTGCACCAGGGAAAGAGAAAGAGAAGGAAAATTCCTTGGAATTTGTCTATGAATTTCTGGGGAAAACAGAGACGTAAAAGCAAAGCTAAGAAGGAGAGTGGTGACATGACAGCCTTGCAACTTGCAAAATATTGATAATTTTTTGAATCCTTTTAAAAATGCAACTTTTGAAATTGACTTGTACATTTTGTTTTGTCTTCGGAAACCCTAAACAAAAAACAATGCGGTTGTCCCGGTGGGAGGGAATCCAGTGGAAATGAGGGAATTTTTCTATTATCTATTGTTTACTTGGCTTGGCTCAATTTATAATAAGTCATTTGTATATAATCACATAGAATAATTATGTACACGATGTTTTACAGATATCTAATGTCATACGATAAAAAATTAAGTGGAGAAGAAAATGGAAAGAGGAATTCAACCATAAAACAAACAAAGAGCAGGCAATTAGGATAAAATTGGGTTTCGGCATGCAATTCAAGAGTCAAGAGTCAAGTGTGTAGTCATGCGATTAATTACTACTTTTTATTTTGCAATTTGCAATTTATTTTGATACTAATGCAAAACGGAAAGAAAAAAAAGAAAAAAAAGGAAAAATATTAGTCAGAGAAATTCAAAAACTAGACTCCAGACTTTCTCTTGCGCTCTCTGTTTTCTTTCCTTTCTTCAATTGTCAGTTGTGAATCGTCATTCTTTTCTCAAAATGGCTTTCTTTGGGTTTAAAATTGCAGCAGTCTTTGGTTATTTAGCAGGCTATCTATTTTCAAATAACCCCTTGAAATTTGCCCCTTTCACCACGTGGAAAAGTCCCTTCACCCTGTACGTCCTCACCCTCAATATAATTTGGCTCCTCTTGATGGCGGACTACATCCTCAATGTTAGTCCACATAAAATCTCAACCATAACCGCATCTCAAAGAAATGTTGTCACTGACATTCTTCAATCCGGATTTTTCGTCACCTTCTTCCTCTTTCACCTTTTCATTAAAAGTTTCTTCATTTACAATGCAAAGGCCGTTTCTCTCTTTCTCAACACTCTGGACACTTATCCCGTCTCCACTGTCCCAGTGTACAAGCGCAAGTTTCAAAGGATTTGTTGCATCGTCAGCTTCATCTCCTTTACCTTGACTGTACTTCAGTCCATTTTTTCCTCTCTTAGTTTTGGTGGACAAATCCAAGGACTCGCCTGGAGCTCTCAATTCTTTAGTAATCAAGTGAATATTGTCCTCGTTTTCATTTTTGGTGTATTTCCAACCATCCTCGTTAATTATGTTGCCTTCTCCTTCATCGTCTTTACCATGTCAAATCTCCTTTGGATCTTTGATGATTTTATAACACAAACGGAAAATTCCATCAAAAGCGGAGGTGTTGAAGAGTTTGTGGTTGTGTTTCAAAAAAAATACTTGGAAAGGGAAAAGGATGGTCATGGACATGGAAATGTAAATAACAAAAGCAGCAGCAATAATAATTATGGATTGAATACGGCGGAAGTGAAGAAAAAGATTGTGGACCAATTCACACGAGTCAAATCTCTTTTCAACACGTATGATAAATTAGCTGGACCCATCATTTTCCTCGTGATTGTCTCCAGTACAATCTCAATTATCCAGTCCATGAATGACATTCTGTTCCACAGCCTCATGCAGGATAGAATCTATTATTATGGAACTTGCATCAATCTTGCCTGTCATATCCTCTTTCTTTGGATTCTTCAATTGGGTCATGGATCAAAAAATCTTGCAAGTTTTTCATATCTATTTGAGCAAATGTTTTTTTTTACATGATAATATTTTGCATTTTAGGAAGCGAAGCTGTCTTTTGTAATTGTCGTGTCCGTCTGCCTTTGCAAAGTTTAATCCGCCACCCAGCGGACAAATTTGTACATCTTTAGTGCGCCATCTAGCGGAAAAACTTGGAACTCGTTAGTGGCGACACCTAGCGTACATATTATGAACTACAGTGGACAAGTTTTAAAAACTAGTTTGAAGTACAAGGCAGTAGTTCTAAAATGATGGACAGACACGATGATGTATTTTTGTAGTCAGCTTCACTTCCAGAGCCTAAAGCATTTGCACTTTTAATGCGATTCAAACTCGTCATGATTACAGGATTTTTGACTTTATTTTGCTTTTATTTTTTGCATTTTACACTCTACAAATTATAGATAAATGACAGAAAGGCCCGTATCAAACTCGTCCTCGCAATGACTCCACATAGTGTGGCAAAACAGGAATTTGAGGAAATTTGCTCACTGATTGTTCATCAGTGGGACTGGAAAATGTCAGCAGCCTCCTTTTTTACTGTGGATCGGAGTTTGATGGGAGGGATCGTCACCACGATGATGTCATACGTCGTCATCCTTTTCCAGTTGCATCAACAGACGCAAAGTCCAAGTTGAAGAAAAGGGTTTACGGTTTATCATAAAAGCATTTGTTTAATGTTTACTGTATAAATACAGTAAAAATTTTAGACAGATTGATAATACAAATACCAACCACATTACACATGATAAAGCATTGTTTTATCGTATCAAAGCTATACACTTTTCAAAAAACACAGCCATAAATGCTATATAATGTGTAATATTTTTTTTAATTATCAAAGCTACTATTGTATTCTATTATACTTGAAACATATTTTTGATGAATAAATAATCAAATAAATATTTTTGAAAAAATACTATGGTCACTTTCTCCCGGTTTTTCCATTATCTTGAGTAATATTGCTTCATAAAATTGGGTTTACACCATACATTTTTTACTCCAAACTGTACATTGTGCATTGACAAATTTATGTACTGAATATTGGGTATGTCATTTACAAAATACAAATGACTACTAAACATGAAAAAACTGTACAGGAAATAGGAAATCAAACATCGATGGGATTTATTGGCTCCATAAAACCGTAAAAAAGACATGCAATCTCTAATTTGCACAGTCTTTTAATATTTTTTATTGTGTCTACCTTTTGTAGCTATACATTTGGTTTTAATTTGTATGAGCTTTTGTTTGTCGTAGTTTTCAGAGTTCAGTATTCAGTTGAAATTGAAGAAATGGTCCTGTACGGGTTTCGTTGTTGTGCTACCGTGGGCTGGTTCTGTGGTTACTTTTTTTCTAAAAATCCCATCCATTTCCCCGTATTCACCAGCTGGAAAAGTGTTCACTTGATCTACTTTTTGTGTACAAAGATACTCTGGCTCCTTTTTTCCATTGAATTTTTCCTGCATCTTTATCCCGCTGAGATCAAAAACCAAAATACGTTAAATAATATTGTAAAAAGTGGGTTTCTCTTTACAAATTTTGCCTTCTTTACCTACGGCAAGGTTTACTTTGTATACAATGCAAAGGCCATTTCACTATTCGTGCATACTTTGGAATTATATCCAATTTCTGGACTACTATCTTCAGAATCGATCAAAAGGGTTAGAAGCGGACTTTCCACTGTCTCACGGATCTCCTTTTGCAATTCTCTAGTTATCGTGATTTTAATTTCGGTAAAGATTGCCCTCCTCATTTCACCCGATAGTTCTCTTTACTCTCTTCCCTTTGGCTTGAACATGTTTTTATTCTTCCTTGTCGTCGGCCCTGCAGCACTCATCGGCTATTTTTGCTTTACTTTTATCATGTTCACATTGTCTCAACTTATCATAATTTTTGAAGATCTTTGTGTCCAGCTGGAACTCTCTTTTACCAAGAGTTTGGATTCCAAATCCAAAAACACATTGGAAGATTTTGTGCCCATTTTCCAAAACCGGTACTATGACATTGAGCAGCAAGTTTTGAATAAGGAAAAGAACAAGAAGAATAATAGTAAAAAATGGGATGGAGCTAAAATGAAAATTGACAATAGAATTGAGTTCTTTAATCCAATCAGAACCAGTGTCATTAAATTGAAATTAAATCGTCCTCAAGAACTTGTGGATAAACTGGAACGAGTCAAGAGTTTATTCAAGACATATGACAAGTTGGCGGGTCCCTTGATTTTTGTCATGATAATTGCCACCACATTGGGCTCCATTCAAGCAGCAAATGATGGGTTTCTACGAGATGGGGCAACTTTTAATCTTGATAAGGCGATTGGCTGTGTCAGTCTCATGGCACACATGATCTACTTTGGAATTCTTCAACTTGGTGAAAGATCCAGGAATATTGTAAGATTATAATACTCAAAATTTAAAATTTAAAATTATTGAACTTGAATGTTGAACTTTGAACAAAAGTGTTTACATTTAATATTTTGGCGGCATTTTTTTCAGATAAAGGAAAGGAAGGCTCGTCTAAGTGAAATAATCAATTTGGCATCTTTTACTCAAACAAAATTGGAATTTCAACCCGTGTTTGAGCTGATTGTCACGGACTGGAAATGGGAAATGACGGGAGCATCTTTTTTCAAGATTAATAGAGCACTTTTCGGCGGTATCATGTCTACAGCCATGACCTACGTCGTCATTTTGTTTCAATTACATTTAAGAAATCCTCATTCAAATGACCCCGCAGAATAAGTTTATCCCGATATCTTTTATTCTTGAAAAATGAATGTTTGAAAAAACGTCTAAACTGTCTAAAATGTCTTTGTAAAAAGTAAAAATGCATCCTAACATTATAGTAAACACAATAAAATCCTAGTAAAAGCAGAAACAATGAAATTTCACTTTTTGCAAATTTTTAGCATTCTATTTTTCATAGTGCTTTCATAGTATTCTTATTGTGTAAAACAGAAAACAGTACATAAAATAAACACACAATTTGCAGTTCTCATGTTTTATCCTTTGTATTTTTTTTTGCATGTCGAATACAAAGTACAAAATATATAAAGTCAATTAAATGGAGGAAGTATAAACAGGAAAATGTCATGCAATTGAATTGAATTAGCTTATGCACCTATAGTTACCGCTATTAAAACTCCAAGAGAGAAATTAATGGATATCGATCGTTTATTAGAGCATAAACAGAGACTGGCTAGTTTTGTTTCCGTTTTTTGTTGGAGGCTTCCGAATTCTAGTTTCCAGATGACACATGACATGCAAAGGGTAGTCACAGGAAATTTATGATGTCGTCTGCAGACTTGAGTGCACACACATGGAAGTAGAACATAGATTACCTTAACTAAAAGCATGTAATTGGTAATTGGCATTGGTCTCTCGGATGACGACAGCCTTAATTGCTTGTCATTTTGTCATGGAGTGGCCTCTCACGAACACGAAACATTATACATCCCGATTTTCGGAGCCATTACAAATTACAAGTCCAAGAAAAATACGAGTACAAAACAGGTTTTGAAATTTGCAACAGGTAAAATTTTTTCCTGTTATAATAATGTTTTTGGACTTGTACCTCAATTTTGTAGTCGATTCCGCTGAATTCCAAAGGTAAATTAAGGTTAAAAAGTGTTTGTTTGCAAAAGAAAAAAACCTGAGGAATTTACGTAACAACTTGTTGAAGTCATGGTTTTAGAAGGTATTTTTCAAATGATTAAACAGTAAAAGTAATAGTAATTATTATTATTTATCATATAAAGCATTTTTTATTTTTATTTTTTCAGGGTTTCATTTCATCAGTTTTCTTGGTTGGATCACTGGGAGTTTTTTCGTGTCACGTCCTTGGGCAAATCAACTAACTTTCTCTTGGATCAGTTTGTATTCTCTGTACAACCTAATTATTAACACTGTCACCCTGATTGTTACAGCACAGTTTACGATTCAAGCTATCCGCTTTGTTAGATTTCAATCTCTTGTGTCAAAAATCCTGAATTTGAGCCTACTTTTTGGAGGGTTAATTTTTTTCCTCTTGTTCCGTCTCCAATTCTTGATCAATGCAAAGGAAATTTGTGGACTTTTGAATGAGCTGAAAAATTATGGAAAAAATTCAAAAAGTGTTGTACATTTTGATCTTTTACCGAGTTGGCGCCGTTACAAATATTACCTGTATTTTTGCTGTGTGTGGTTATTTATTAATGCTTCACTACTTCCAGCATTTGCTTCCAAGATCACTCCGGATTCATCCGTACTTTGGCTTTCCCCTCCTTATTCCTTCATCGCCTTGTACTTTTTCAGTACTCTACCACTTGTGATTACGATTCAACTTGGATTCAGCTTTGCTGTTGCATCCACATTTCATTTACTGTTTGCAATTGACAGCATGTTTTGTGAGCTCGAGGA